>PVKS010022342.1:0-33856 GCA_004027875.1 Aplodontia rufa | reverse complement strand
GTTAGGGCAGGGATGGGGCAAGGAGTCGCTCCCGCTGCACTCCAGAGCGAGGAACGGGCAGAACGACCTGACCTGGGTCGTCCTCCGAGGGGCTGAGTTAGGAAGGGTTGGGGAGCCGGGAACAACGGGGCGAACACCGGCGGCTGGAACACGGGACCTGCATCTTCTACCGCTGCTGATCTGACGTCTCTGCTGATCTCTCCGGTTCTATGCGTCTTCTCTCCTTTCTCCCTTCAGGACACGGCTGCTTGCTTTCTTGCTTTTCTCTGGCTACTGCTGCTTCTTTGGCTGCTGCTTTTCTGGCTGCTTTCTCTTCTTTGGCTACTTACTTCTTGGGCCACTCGCTTTACCTGACTAGCTGCTACTCTATTTATCTATTACAATAACCAATAGGGTACAATGCAAACACCTTTCTCCAATTGTAACAAATGAGTGGCCGAATAGCTTAGTCATGCGGTCAGGCAATTTGCTAATTACAAGCCAGCTGGACCCCTTAGAGTTGTTTACCAATTCTTCTACAAGCCAGCTGAACCTCATGTTCCCAACATATCTGTGCAAAGGTCAAACGTTAAATGCAAGAGCAGCAAGTATTCAGAAAAACAAATTTGTGTGGGCATTAATTTTATGACTTGATAGTGAAGTTATACAATGACTTTGTCATGGAATATATATATAGAGAGACAGTAATATTTTTTAATAAATGCTTGTGCCTTGTTTTTATTTTTCACCATTTTCTCTGAAAAGAACAAAGAGAAATGGAAAAATTGTCACTTTCTTTACATCTCCAATCATGAAATAGACTGTAAAGAGAGTGAACAAGATTGGTTCAACCGAGAAATCCATCTAGGGATCATTTTATCGTTTAATTTGACAAGATTTTTAATGTTGGCAAAAAGGACCTCATAGGTCTCAGTGGGTATGCCAAACTCCAGGTCAGAGGAATAATACTGATTCAGATGCTGGGGCCATCACATATATATCTCAAGCATGGTGTCCTTTGTGCCAGTTACAAAAAATTGGCCGTGCCTAGACATATTCTTCATGATTTAGAGGTGAGGTCTGAGGAGTTTCTCATACCATCATGAAAGTAACCTCGAATTGGCAGAGCTGGGTTTAAATCCAGGCTTGTAAAAGCCCACACATTTTCACTCATTTTATAGTCTCTCCATTATGGTGATGGGAAAATGAAGGTTTACTGATCGTAATTCCAGTTTGCAGGAAATCACGCAGTGATTCTCATTGTAATTGACTGCTACTACTATTTTTTATTATTGTCACTGTTTGGAGAGTTGTGTGTCGAGGAAGCTAGAGGCTGGTCAGCAGCGACCATCCAGCTTAGAAGCCTTTTATTTTCAGAGGAGCTAAAGGGGATTTGAGGCTGTGTTACCAGGAAGAGATGGACAGATAAAGTACAAACTGATGACACAGACATATCTGTGCTTCTGATAGATGTCAGGCAAGTACTAGCTCCTGGGCATCTATGGTTCCATCCAAAGACGGGACAGTACTGTTTCAAAGCACTTACAATGGGCTGTGATGTGACAGTCGGAAGGTGCGCCCCACACAGTCCTGATGGGAGGTGGGTGGCTCCCTGACATAAGCATGTAACAATCACCAGCTGTGCTTTTAAGCATCTGTTCTATGTTGCTATAGCCTCTTTCCTGCCTGTTGGATTACAGAAAGCAGCTTTCCTCTGTCTATGCCCAACTAGTTAATTTCTGTAGAAAATTAAATTTCCTGACTAGCCAGAGGAATACATAGTTCCTTATGAGTCTAACAAGTAGATTGAGAGCTATTCATCCTTTTAAAACAGAACTAGAGGACATGGATACTCAGGGAGTTGTAGGGTAACAGCAATGCATTATTTTCTCTTTAGGATGCATTTCATAGGCTAACAAGAATGTATGTTTTTTAGGATAATATTTGCTTTGCCATCCAGCAAAACAAAGCCGTTTACTGTGGCAGCTTCCCTGTTAAAACATGCAGCCATTTACCAGTTGGTCAACTTCCTGTGAGACTTCTTGCCAAGAGAACATTGTCTAGTTAGAAATATCATGTATTTCAGAATCCTCATACCTGTCTTTATATCTGTATCTACATCTATATGCCTGTATATTCCCATCCAGGGGGAAGAGGACAGTGACATAAAGCACAGTCCATAGTTTTCCCTGCCACTCCCAAGAACATTAAGTATTTGCTGGTTTTTGCAATGCTATATGCCTCTGAGTAACATAGACTAAAATAGTATACACCACTTAAAAAATGATGGGAGCGCTGGAGCAGTGGCTCAGCAGTTATGGCACTTGCCCGGAATGCATGAGCACCTGGGTCTGAACCCCAGCACCATGCACATAACAAAGAGTTGGAGCAATGAAAGTCACATGAAAAGCTAAATAAAAATTGCTTCTCTCTTTCTCTCTCACTTTCTCATAGTCCCTCTTTCTTTAAAAAATAAATAAAAGATTGTGGGAATTTAGGCCCATGAGTTTCAGATTGCATTACCACCGTTTTCCGCTCACACTGTTCATGTCTGCAGGTCTCTGAGGTTCAGTTTCCTCATTGATGTGGGATTATAACAGCTTCCTCATGGGGTCAACTGAAACAATTAAATGAAGTTATTAAATAGTATATTGTACTTATTAGATTTACCAGTTAATAAAAATTATCCACCATTATCTTTATGTTTTAAATGTAGTTTAAAAACCTAGTACTGGAGTGGTAGGCTGGCAGTTAAGGTGCTTGCCTAGCATGCGCAAGTACACAGGTTCGAACCCCAGCATCACATACACATTCGAAGTCTCAGAGCAACAAAAGTCCATGACAAACTAAATAAAATTGTTTCTCTCTCTGTGTGTCACTGTCCCTTTATCTTTAAAAACAAAAAGCAAAACAAAACAAAGAAAAACACCTAGTAGTTATTTGAGCCGAGATTCTTTTGCTGAATGTAGCTAACGTATGGAGAATGCCCTGTATTTTTATTACACTATCTGCTAACTAGTGTAGTAATGAACTACATTTAGTGGTCAACCACAATTAGTCTGATTTGTCCCTGTTACTGATACAGATATTTTTACTAATGAGTGCTTAATATGTTTGAAGTACTGTGTTAACATAGTAATGTTATTCTCCAACACACCTCTGAGGTAATATATGCAATCCTTACCCCATTTAACAGATGAGGAAACTGAGGACATTAAGACTAACATGCTCAATGTCTCACAAATGATTGAGTGGTATGTTAGTCAGCTTTCTGTCACTGTGACAAAACCCCAGATATAATCAAGTTAAATGAAGAAAGGTTCAGTTGGTTTCAGAGGTTTCAGTCTATGGTTGCTTGCCCACATTGTCTTATGCCTGTGGTGACAAGTACATCATGGCTGGAGGGGACAGCCGAAGAGGCTGATCACCTGATGGCAGTCAGGATGCTAAGAGAAAAAGATTCTGAGTTACCAAGGTCTCAGTATCCCCTCGAAGGGCATGCCCCAATGACCTAACTTCCTACCATTAGGACTTATCTTGAAAAGATTCTACCACTGTTTCCACTAATGCCATAGGCTGAGACCAAGTATTAAACACATGAACTTTGGAGGTACACTCCAGATTCGAATTTTAGAACTACTTTTTTTTTTAAATTACTTTTTATAATATAATGTCTGTTCTGTTCCTTTGTTTTCATATGATTTTTATAATTCCAACTATGTCTGGCTCAACCAGACTAATTTATTTGAATTAATAAACTCCATTCTCTAAATAGTCTCATCAAATCCAACATGCATACCAGGAGAGAAGGAAGATAAATCAATTCTGTGGAGTAATCCAAAGTGTGGCTGGGCTGGGTGTTCCTTGCTCATCTATCCAGCTACTTTTTACAGGTTTGGTTCTATTGTCTGTGATCTGGGAGGTCCATGGGGAAACCATGTTATTTTCATTTGATGAATCAGATGTTGTGCTCTTCTTATGTATTATACTTTGCAGATACTGGGGAATGATTAAAATGGTTTCTGGATTTTTTTTTAAAAGAAACCTGCAGCTCTGAACAGGTGAGGTTCCTGTATATGGTGATATAGCTAGCAGGTAGTTATGGGGTCAAGGTTTAAACCCACACTTCTTATTAATATAGACTACTATGATGTCACCTCCTCTACTAGGTTGTGGAATCTTGAATGGGAGTAGGATAATGACAGCTGATGCTTACTAAGCTAATACTTTGTAACAGACACAAGAAAATGGTGTTACATGCAGCAAATTATTTATATTTCAGTTAAAATATTTTAGAACAGAGTAGGTTTTAAAAATAAGTTGAGGCTTTCATGCAAACTGCCATGGCCCTTTTCCCCCTCTCAGTATATTTTGAGTGTGTTTTGGGTGTCACTATGGTTGAAATGACATGTGGCTGTTTTTAAGGTGGCCATTTCCCATTCCTTTCAGAACATTCACCTTGAATCAGATTACATGAGTTGCTTAAATGAAAAGTAGGAATGATTGCCATTTAGCAAGCAGAATAGGAGGTTGACATACAATCACGGTGGCCACAGTGTTCTGCTGTCCTGATTCCTCTCAAGCGTAAGTGTCCACTCAACATAAGAGCCTTGCATTGTGTCTCTCTGCCTGGTATTCTGACATTTTTATAATTCATCTCAGTTATTAGGTTGGCTGTTAATGAGCTATTTTCATGAATACATTTCTTACAGTCATGATTTCCAATGATGCTAAAGTGGAAACTTTTCATACTATATACAATTTAATACTAATTTGGGCTCTGCAGACTTTGTATGAATTAATTTCTTCCTTAGTCTTAAAATAATTTCTAGTTTTTGTCAAGGACCTAGTCTGTGCATGTGTGTGTGTGTGTGTGTGTGTGTGTGTAAAAGTACTTAGCATCTGAGATCTACCCTCTCAAATGATTTTTAAGTGCACAATAGTGTATTATTACCTGTAGGCACAATATTGTACAGCAGATCTCTAGAATTTATTCATTTTGCACAACTAAAATTCTACTTTTATTTTTTATTTATTTATTTTTTGTTAAAGAAAGAGGAGACAGCGAGAGAGAGAGAGAGAGAGAGAGAGAGAAAGAAACAATTTTTATTTAGTTTTTCAAGTAACGTTCATTACTCAGACACTTCATTGTGTTCGTGGGTGCTGGGGTTTGAACTCGCATACTCATGCATGCCAGGCAAGCGCCGTAACCGCCAAGCCACTGCTCCAGCCCCTAAAATTCTACTTTTAAATTGGCAGTCAAACACATCTTCTTTCTCCCTTAGCTAATATCATTCTTCTTTCTGATTCTTGATTTCAGATACATCACATAGGTAGAATTATGCAGTATTCATCCTTTGGTTACTGGCTGATTTCACTTCACACAATGTCCTCAGTGCTCAACTATGTTGTGGCATGTTGCAGGATTCCCTTCTTTTGTTCAGGATGAAAAATGTTCACTGTATCTATATTCCACATTTTATTATCCACTCATCAGTTGATGCACATTTAGTTTGATTCCGTATTTCAGCTCTTGTGAATAGTGTTTCCATGACGTATGGGAGTGAGTGCTAAAATTTCTTTGAGATCCTCATTTAAATCCTTGTAACTAAATACCCAGAAATAGGTTTACTGGGTCATATAATAGTTCCATTTTTAAGTTTTTTTTTTTTAGGGCTGTAGGACTGAACTTGGGGCCTTGTGAGTGCTAGGCAAGCTCTATGCCACTGAGCTAAATCCCCAACCCCACATTTTTAGTTTTTTGAGGAACCTCCATATTGTTTTTCAAAGCAGCTGCATCACTTTTTTTATTACCATCAGCAGATACAAGGGGTTACATAAACTAGAATTTACGCATAATAAAAACTCTCGATTCAAAAATATAAACTCCATTATTTAAAAAAACTCACTATGCCTAATTCAACTAACTATAGTTAGTTGAATGTATAAATGTATAAATTATGTCTTATATTAGCATAGTAATTCATTAATTCATTCACTTTAAATCATTCATTTATTAACTTCTGTTTCAATTTATGTAGTTAGTTGTACAAGTTGAAGCACAGTTTTCCAGAAAATCACAATAAAGACACAGGCCCTGTCTTCATGGGTTTATTCCATACTAAATAAGCTGGCTGACTGTACCATGGAAGAGCCAAGCCCTGCACAGTTCATGTAATCAGAATTTAATATATGCTGTATAAAAATGTTACATAAGATCATATTATGAAGCTTTTAGGTCACATGGAAGAAAAGTTTCCTAATTAAATTTGAATAGAAGTAGCCATAGATTTCCAAAGATATTAAAATGAAAGCATATCTCCTAGTACAGAGAAACTGTACAGATTTGGAGGGTGGACTGTATATTTCTTTTCTTTGGTTTTGTATTCTCTCTTCCCCTCATTTCCGTCTGACTCTCTCAATACTATATTTTAGGTAGACAAAGATTCTTTTTTCTCCTTGGAGTAATAATAAATAATATGCAGGGGCCTTTGAATTCTGGGACTTTTAGAACTTGGGTGATATTATTTATTAAAGTTGTTAGAGCAACCACTGGAGCAATTAGAGGCAAAAAGCTGAAAACTTGTAGATGGAATTTTTGATTCTCAAAGTGTATGCGAGAAAATGTTAAAATGGTTTCTTTAGGCATAATAACAAAAGCTAGAATGAAATTAAGCAGTGAGAAAGAAACAGTTGGAGTTCAGTGAAATATAATAACTGATTCATAACTAAGGGGTTTATTTCATTATGTGTGGCTCTAAATAGCATCTTCACTTGCAGTTGGTTCAAAATTGTATCTTCCTATAAATTTTCCATATAGAGGCTGAAACCAATGTTTAGCAAAACATTTTTATAGCATAAAAGTATGTTTATGCCTGCTAAATTTGAAAACTAGATATGCATTGCCTTTTTCTAAGGGCAGCATTTCCCTATCCATGCTGGAACTAAAGACTGTGCCCAGATCAGTTCATGCTCTTTGCTCTAGGATCTCCTGGTAAGTTAATTTGCTAAGGTGTAATATACTCCCTTAGAAGAGCATGTAAGCAAGACATTGAATCTTTGAACCTTATTTTGCTTTGCAGAACATCTGGAGCACAAAGAGCACTGTGGCGATATCAGGGAGGTGTGCAAGCTGCTGTGCTGGGCTATGCTTAAGATTCTGATGCATCCAACATCACAAATACCACCATGCTTGATCTGAGCAGACAGTGCTTCTTTTTATTACTATATAAATTCTCCCTCTCTCTTTTCTTTCCAAAGAGCCCACTATATGAAGAAGATCTAGTACTGTTAGTGAATAACCTGACTGCATTTATATATACTCTGGGGTTAGCCTGCAGACCAAACTTTGCCTGCTTCCTTTTTTAAAATTTTTTTCTTCTATTTTTGAACAACCATACAAGTTTTTAACAAAATAATATAAAATGTGTACAGTTTTTGGATATTAGATTTACACCCAGGAGTGCCCCCCTCCCAATTACCCACCATTATCCTTCCCTTCCCTTACCCACAATATCTCTAAAAAAGTATTAGGTTGTATAACATTACACCTTCTCTGGACCTAACACATGATAATAGACCACCTTTCTTAATGGCCAGGGTCTAATTCCAGCCTCCACAGATGAGTGGAGATATTCGACCCTTGGTTCTCTGGGTTAAGCTGATTTTACTCAGCATAATTTCTTCCATAGCCATCCATTTACCTTCAAAGGCTGCAATATCATTGTTTCTAATTGCTGTGTAAAATTCCATGGTATATACGTATACCACAGTTTTTGGATGCATTCATCCAGTAAGGGACATCTACTTCCTTTTTTTAAATAAAGTTTTATTCAAATACAGCCATTCTCATTCTTTTATGCACTACAACTCTAGAGTTGAGTAGGTGCAACCAAAACTGTATGATGGTCAAAACCTAAAATAATTAATTTACAAAGATTGTCAATTACTACATTAGTCTGATAGAAATGTGGATTTCTATCAGTAATTTGGCAAGTTGGCTCCCATGTCTAAGGTTTTACTAAGAAACTCTCCTAAGAGTCTTAAAATAATTTTAAAAATTTTAGCAGTCAAATTCTTTCAATTAAATTATAGGTACCTGTAATGGGTATTGATATTTTTCACATGTGTCTTAGAACCTTGAAATTATTGGTACCCATAATGCCAATGAAGACACATACTTAATGTTGAGTATGGTTGTAAAAGCTGGTGTTTTTAGTGTACCTTTGGAGAAAAATCCCCATAAATACTATGCAAACTGCAAAGGGGGCATCCTGACAAATACTGGGATATTCACTTCCTCTGAGAGGAAAGTTTGCTTTCTTCTTTTATGGATTTATGAATAAAACTCTCTTTTCCTACATGGGCCCTTCTTTCTACAGACCTCACTGATAGCTATTAAATGGGGTTTGGTCTCGAAGTTTCCAAGTCTTTAGAAATTATCCGATTTCAGCAACATTTCTGTATGTAAAGCATACGATGGCATGAAACCAAATTTTTCTTAGAATAGTCTTGCTGTAATGTGTCCATTAAAATTTACCATGTATTCTCCAGTAAGATGGTAGGTATTCAATAAGGATACAGAAAATATTTTTTAGATCTTTATCCATGCATATTTAGCATTTTATGTCTGAGACCCATATGTATCCCAGTTACATTTTATTACATTCACTGTATGAATTATACATGTTTTTATTCCCATTAAACAAGTGTGCTATATATTATTCTCTCTAGAAGCAGATGTTCATTAGGTGTCAGCACCTAGTAAACAAGGAGAGAGAAACACGATGAGTAGAGGGAAAAACCAAGCCATAACGCAGCCCCAGCCACTTGACCCAATCTAGTGAGTATCTGTGGAATGAGTATCATCCAACAGAGGAATCCTGATCATGCGAAAATGTTTGCTTAATTTCCAGATAATGCCTGGAAATGAGTCTCCCTCTAACTGAGGCAGACCCAAAACAGTGGATTATTAGAGGCTGCCTATAGTCCAAATTCCTCATAGGTCCAGCCTATGTCTATCATATAAGCACACAGAACTCTAGCAGAGAAGCCACTTGATTAAATTCATTCTGCTAACTGCCTAACTCCCAAATCCACAGGCTCCCACTGCATTGGTCAGCATATATCTTTCCTTAGAGAAGTATATATTTTTTAAACACTTTCATAAACAAACACCAAAGTGGCAAATCAAATTGCCTGAAATATTTTCCCTGTGATGTGGAATGATAAACCTGACTATTAATTGTCAATATCTATAAAGCTTCATTAAGTATTAATAAAATATAAGATGGTTAAAATATCTTTAAAATTTTGCAAAAGGAAGAAAAGAAAGGAGAATGATGGCATGAGGTTTTAACAGCTATCTTTTCTCCTTGTGATTGGTGTGTCCTATGTCCCTGCCAGGGGAAAAAAGTAATGATGCATATATTCTGAGAGAAACAAAGACGATAGTGTAGCTGAGCTGTGATATTTAACATTGTTCTCATAAGGCAAAATAAATCCCTATTTTGCATCATGACAAAGGGAGATTGGCATCCTTATCTGATGTTCAAATATTTATGGGAATCATTTCCACCAAGCCTTTCCTTTCGCTTAAATTTCTACATTCTTGTTTGACACAATGTACTGTACAACCTTGTTTTTGATAAAGGACAATCAGATTTGACTTAATGTTGCCAAAGAAAACATAATATTGCATATTTAAGAAGATCTCATATTAAAAAATGGATAACTTCCATTTCATCCATCCATCAAAAGCTTATTAGTTCTACCATGTGTCTGACATCTGCTTGCTGGAGAATGGACTGATTCTAGTTGAAGTGCCTTTCAAATGGGCCTCCAGGTAAAAATCAAGTTTGAGATCATCTATTTCCTTATGAAGAATAGTGAAAGAAAATAAGGTTTATGTAAGCCTTAGGAAGGATTAAAGTTATGGAGGATATATTTAAAGATACAAAGAACAGGAAAATATCCAAATGCCCTAAAGCCAATGGTCTCTCATTGGACAGAACAGATGCAAAAAGAGCACAGTGTGTAGAGTGTGGCAAATGGGAGGTCTGTTCCCTGGAGAAAGAGAGAGCACTTCTGGTTTACCTCTGCTGAACAGCAAGTACATGATTTGGGACTTTGCACCATTTAAATGTACATGACCAGGTGAAACCATGTGGGGTAGGCATTTTGTTTAGGAGTAGAAATTTGGGAAAAAAATTTTTTTGTCCCATAGAAAGAATCATATATGGCAGAACATTGGAATAGTGTGTTCATGCTATTACTATTGAGTATTAGTCAAGAAAATAAGTCATTCCAATAAAAATGTACCTCTAGTTTTTGACAGTTAACAGACCATGTCTTATCCACCGATAAATTCCCAGCATTGATAGATGAACACAAGTGTCCAGTTAGAGTTTAAAAGCCCATATAAATTTATGCCAACTTCAAAAAATCTTTTGTTATTTTGTGGGTATGTGTATGTTTTCCATAAACATTTTTTCTGTTATAAATGATTTTGAGCAACATGGAAAAACATCTAATCAAATACCACCATCCTCATAATTATCCAACCTTTTGAAGAGTTTATTATAGATCAGAGATTATAGTCAGGAACTTATACATATCATTTCATCAATTTCATGATTTAGGAAAATGCATATTTTCTTCTTTTTTAGCATAGACATTGTCATAAAACTTTATATGGACAACTCCACTAATTTATTGGGAGAGTTAAATGAGAAATTAATATTCAGGGCTTAGCAAAAAGACTGAAAATTAGGAAGGATATAATAAAACCATTAAATATATTACCAAATATCAGTAAGGAATATAATTTATGTAGATTGTGACATGGAAAAGTGCATTTCCTTAGTCCACATCATCTTTGGTTTATGTAGCACTTACCAATTTTGACTTATTTTCATGTAGAGAGAAGACTTCCTGGCATAATCAATAGGTCCAACAAGTAGAATTTAATAGAGATGAAGGCTATTTATCAATCCTAGAGTGCCTGTTATGCATGGGTCAGTGCACACCCATGGACAGTCTTAGAAATTGGTTGGGATTCCTATGTACTCAGGTTGAATGGCAAGGATCAATGCTATCAAGGTTTTCATGGTGGCTTTAGGAGAGCAGAGTTTAGATAAATTCTCTATCACCACCTGAAGTTCCTGAGTCTAAATATTTCTAGAATAATTAAATCATCTTTTGGTAAGAGCTATGTAAATATTTCTGACCCATTTAGTATATTTGAATTGTTATACATAAATGCCTAAAAGGACACAAATTACAGAGAATATTTGTCTAATTTGAAAAGCAACCGAAATTAATAGGAAATTCCAAGGACCTTCTGTGTTTCATCTAGCCTTCTCAGTTTCCTTTATTTTTCACATGCAAATGATCACCATGCCTTACTTATTTTACTTTCTAATCTCAACACCATCATCTCTATGCTGAGCAGCCTCATGTGCCCATCTTCTATCCTTGATCTCCATACAGTTGCTCTGCCAAGTGGTTTCCAATATGATTTAGATCAGTCCTGTCCATTAAGGCAGCATAAGCTACATGTGGATCTCAAATATATATAAAAATTTAATTTAAATCAAACAACAACTTTAGTTCCTCAGTTACACTAACTGTTTGCGATAGCTAAATTTCCACAGGTAGATAAGGGTTACCATATTGAATAGTACAATTCTACCACCACAGTTGTGATTTAGATCATGTCATTCACTTGTGGTATTATTTTAAAATGACCATCCACCCCCATTTTCCAAAGGAAAAAAGCAAATCTTGTCATGTTACAAGATACATACTGATTTCCTCCCTCATATACTTCCGCTATTGATTCCTAAACTTGAGCCTCCTTCTCCTATGTGAAAGTATTCAGACACACTGCATATCTAACTCAGACTTTTTCAATGGTTGTTTTCTTTTGATAGATTTTTTAAATATTTGTCTCATAGATCAGTCCTTTTTTATCATATTTGTGGCTATATTGCTATAAGCTCTGAAAAGGCTTATTTACTTTGTCTTTTTTCCACATACAGCCTAAACTACCCAAGAGTAAGATTATATCTGTCTTAATGCAATGTCTTGCACAAAGGAAATATTTAATGATGATGTATGAAAGAAGGATGGGACAGGAAGTGATAGGATACCTAGCTCTCAGAACTTAGCTCCCATCACAACTAATCTTGGCCTTTTATTTCACTGGTATGGTCTGGGTAAAGATTGTTCAAAGGCTTGTGTGGTAAAGACTTGGTTCCCTGCCTGAGAATCTTTTTAGAGGTCATGGAACCTTTAGAACTTGAGCTCTAGTGATAGGTTTCAGGATAGTGGGAGAATTCCTTTAAAGAGTATCATACAACCCAGGTCTCTTCCTCCTTTGCTCTGCTTCCTGGTGATGAGATGAGCTGCTTTGTTCTAACACATGCTCCTGTCATGAGATACTCCTTTGCTACAGACCCAAAAGCAACGGGGCCAAACAGTCAAGGACAGCAACCTCCAAAACTAGAGGCCAAAATGCTTTTTTCTCTTTATAAACTGATTATCTCAGATATTTGTTATAGTAATGGGAAACTTACAAATGCATTTGTAGTTGTTGATCCCAAACCTTCTAGCTTTCTACACACATTCCTCTCTGTATAGGCTGCTCTGCCAATGTTTTCTTTTTGAGAAAATCCTACTCTTAAAGAAATGCTACTTTCTTTTCCTGTTTTATCTGAACAACTCCCTTCCAAACACATGTGTGAAGACCCAGACACCACACACACACACACACACACACACACACACACCACACTTTTCCCCTGCACATTTAGTGTTAGCTTTGCAGTGTTAGCATTGCTCCATTACAGAGCCTGCCACCTGTTATTCCAAGCAAAAAGAAAGTCACAAACCATGAGTCTGATCTGTTTATTCTCTCCCAAAATATTTAGCATCATATTTGGCAGTAAAAGTCAATCATTAAAACTTAGTTAAAATTAAACAAAATTAAAATTTCAAATTTAATCTCTTCATAGGCAATAAAGCTGCATTCCATTTTTTCTGTGTTTGCAATCAAATATATGTCAAATTCTCTGTTATACATGGTATTTGCCCTAAATGTGGGAAAAAATAATGTTTGACAATCTCCAAAGGTATTATGTAAATATTGAAGAATTCATTTCAATCAAACCATTATCTAGGATTCACTTAAGAGCAATTTTCTTTGTTCTGATGTAACATGAAGTTACATATAATTCAATCTGTATAGTGTTATTTTCTGAAAGCCTAGTTGGAACAAATAGTAAAACAACACACATTGAGGGGACAAAACCACCAACATAGATTAGGAAACTGAGATTTCCATATTCGACCCTAAGTTGAATAAAAGATGCCTGACAATAATTGTGTTGAATGACTCTATTTTATCCTTTGTGCAAAAATAGCAATGATTGCCCCCAAATTATGGCTCTGTTCACATGGAATCCAGATGCCACAATCTTTCAAATATATTTGTTATTGTGTAATACATAGATATTTCTGGTTGGAGCGGTGGCTTGGAGGTTGCAGTGCCTGCCCGGCATGTGCGAGTACATGAGTTCAAATCCCAGCACCAAGTACACAACGAAGTCTCAGAGCAATGAAAGTCACATGAAAAACTAAATAAAATTGATTCTCTATTTCTCTCTCTCACAGTCCCTGTCTCTTAAAAAAAATAGATATTTCATTGAATGCTTCTACAATTGAGAATCACTCTCTGTAATACAAAATAAAATATTAAAAAGTCTACAGTGCATTTTCTCATTTAGGCTGCACATTACCATTTAAGGTAAGTGAACTCCTTCTTCACATTATTTGGATGAGGTAATTAGGGGGTCAGTATATACGTTGGATTTAGCAGAGGAGTTCATAACAGGAGAATTGTCCCCTGGAGAAGCCATCAAATGTTTCACAAATGTTATAGTTGGAGGAATGCAGTTCAGAAAAAATCTTTGTCAATCTATTATTTATTTATTTGATTACTACAATGCTAATTATAGTTGCTGATGTGAACTTCAAACTTAAATTGTAGTTTGTGTTGTCCTGAAGGCACAGAAAGTAAGAAGAGGGTGTGCCTTCACATTGGAAATTTACTTCTAGAATACTGAAAATGTTTCTTTTTTTTTTTTAAAGAAAAACAAATTTATTTAGTTTTCACATGGCTTTAGTTGCTCCAACACTTAGTTGTGTACGTGGTGCTGGGGTTTGAACCCGGGTCCTCATGCTTGCCAGGCAAGCACCGAAACCGCTGAGCCACTGCTCCAGCCCCTGAAAATGTTTCTTGAAATTGTCACAGAGAGATGTTATTTCATGGAGACAAGAAAAAATAATAGAGAAAGTGATGGAGGCTTAGTTTGGATATATGGCATTGGAGATGGGTAGAGCAAAGAGAGGTAAAAAGTTCTTTAAATACACACACATTGGTAAAAATAGGTAGTACACATCTTATACACATTAACAGATGAATATAAGAGGTAGAATTGTTGTCCCAAATATGGCTATAAAATGTGTGTAGCTGGACTGTGCTAATTAATTGGGGGAAGCACATTACTCAGGTAAAAGTTGTATTTAATATCAACAATAGCAGCAATGCTGATGTGTGGTATTTTCTAACAGAATAATATTCAATTTCCCATTTTGACCTATTCTCAACCATTGCACAAGTGTTATTCTCTTTAATTTACTTCTGATTTATACAAGCTGACCTGAATTGAATAAAACTGGTGACATAAGCTCTTGTCTGGTCAGAGTGCTATGTTTTAAATTGCCATCTTTGAACCAGGTGCTAAGAAAATAGCTTAGGAATTTTCTTGCATTTGTATCCTTAAATTCTCAAAGTAAAATATGAAGTCTTTAGCATTTACTTCTAAGAAACACTATTTTAGTTTGGAGAAACAGTGGTATTAAACTCAAGCAGGATGGATATTTGTTAGATTAAAAATGAGAGAGTTTCAACAGGATTTCTCTGAATACTGGTTATCAAGGGAAATATACTTTCTAAAATCTATCTATTGAATTTGAAAGGGATGATCAATTTCCAAAAATTCCACCATTAGAACAGATATTATCATGACACAAGGATCCCATTTCCTCACATACCACTTCCCACTGTGTTAATGAGAAGTTTCTCTTATTGTGGCAGGAAGATGATTCTCCAATGTGAATACTATTCTTCTCAAAGAAAGTCTTTTGTCTAATACATCTTAAGTAATTCTACAAAGGAGCAGCATATCCAATACACGTCTATCTATACTCAAGAAATTAGAATGGAGACTTCAGTACTGGAGAAACAAGGTTTCTAAAAATATGAAGTAGAAGGTATTTCACTTTTAAACATTGAGTTAGATCCAAAGTAACTTTTTCGTCTTTCTTTTTCCCTCTCCCTCATATCTTTTTTTGTTTGTTTGTTTGTTTGGTAATGGGAAATTAACCTTGGAGCCCTTTACCACTGAGCTGTACTCCCCAACCCCTTTTATTTATTTATTTTTTAATTTTGAGAAAGGTTCTCTCTAAATTGTTTAGGGCCTTGCTAAGTTGTCAAGGCTGGTCTCAAGCTTGTGATCCTCCTGCCTCAGTCTCCCAAGGTGCTAGGATTGCAGGTGTGCACCAACATATTCAACTCCTACACATTTCTTTAGCACTGTGTTCCGCACATAATAATCCATGCTCACTAAATGCTTTTGCATCCATTTAAGAAAAAGTTTTGAATAACTGTAATGCAAAATTCCAACTATTTTGATTTTAGGATACGGGAGTCCATCCTTTTCTTTTTGTGCATAAAGAGCAAAAGTCAGGGGCCTGGAGCAGTGGCTCAGCAGTATTGCACTTGCCTGGCATGCATGAGAACCTGGATTGGAATCCCAGCATCAAACACACAACTAAGTGTCAGAGCAAAGAAAACACAAGTAAAACACTCTCTCTTTCTCTTTCACTGTCCCTCTCTCTCTTAAAAAAAAAAGGAAGAAAAAAAGAGCAAAGGTCAGGAACATGTTTGAAGAATAATAAGACAGACTTTTTAAGAAAGATAAACAAAGCCTGGGGCCACACGTTGAAGGTTCTTTCTGGGTGAGCCTTGATCTAGAAAACCCAGCACAGCTGCTGTTCCTTTCATCTCCATGGAGATGCCCATGATGGCAGACATTTCCAAAGTGCAGAACAGTGATAAAGACAAATACCACAGATATTTGGGGGGTATTTTAGAGCCACTTGGGAAATTCTGCCCTTTTCAAAGCTATTGAGGGATGTCAATAGCAGTCCTTACTTAGACCCTTTCATTTTTGAATTTTCATCTCCATCATCAGTCTGGGCTTTTAGAGGTGTCTCACAGGCTGAAGAACTGGCTCATCACTTTATGTACTTATTCTGACATCTAATGTGAGTTGTCTATCAATTCATTTACTGCCAAGTATTATTCTGTGAATCAGATTTTATTTTTTTACTTTTTATAGAGTAGATAAATAGTTTCCATGGAATGGCCCAGTTGTGTTTATTCCACCCCCATCTGCTCCTACTCAGAACACTGAAGTTCCCAGAAAAACAGTGAATTGAGTGTCTCCTTCTGAGACATTCACCGCAAACCATGACATCTTGAAGACTTACACGGTATAATGGACTCTAAAATTGAAGCCACTGCTCCAGATGTGTTATTTTTAACCCACTCTGTTCTTCTTTGATAGCATTTTTCTGTGAATTTTCAGTAATGAAGACAAGTTGTGAACTCATGCAGCTAGGTCAGGGACCTAGCTACGTTCATTTGGATGAGATGAGGAGTATGTGAGGGGCCGGTGTCCAAGGGCTCCCCTGGGAGGCTAAGAAGCAGCAGCCAGAAACCCAAGACATGTTCTCAAACAACAGAGCAGAATCTGTGAGAATACGAAGGTGGATTTGGATTGAAAGCTTATCCGGAGGTCTATGAGAACAATGAGCAATGGAGGTTCTTAAACCTGACTTGCAGGAGCAGATCAATTTCTACGTATCATATCTCACAAATCATCTTGACTTAGATATTATGCTGTAACACTTTGGCATTTGTATATGTTCAAATAAGTGTCTTTCAAAATGAGAAAAATCATTAGTTGCTGGACTATATTGCTAGTTTGTTCTGGCTGCTTAAACAAAGTGCCAGAGACTGGGCTGCTTCTCCACTATAGAAATTTACTTCTCACATTTTTGCAGCTACGAGTTCTGAGATTAGCCTGTCAGCGTGGTCAGGTTCTAGTGAAGACCTTCCTGCAGATCAGACTGATGGCTTCCGACTGTGTCCTCACCTAGTAGAAGGGGCCTTGCTGGCTCTCTGGGATTTCTTTTATAAAAGAACTACTTCTATTCTGAGGACAGAGCCCTTGTGTCCTCATTACCTCCACCTTCTGATCTTGGAGGATAGTATTTCAACATATGAGTTCAACATATATTAGTACTTTTTGTCCAAGTTCCACAAATAAATCTGCAAGATTCCCACTATTCTATAAGCAATTCTCACTATTCTATGAGCAATGTGAGATTCCCTTGGCACAGTGCTTCCCACAGTGGTCAGCATGTGTGCTGCCATCTCATTCAAATCTCTGATAAGTCTAATAGTCAGGTAATATTACAATATCTCCATTTTATGCATGAATAAGTTAAGCCCTTGCTATGATTGGTTTTATGCATGGACTGTAGAATGAATTATACATGTATATGCATTCTAGCTTAACTATTTACCAGTCCTGATGGTAGGGAGTTAGTCAGCCATGAATGGGTGAGCACAGAAGGACAAGGAAGGGCAACCGAAAAATTACAGAGAGCCTTATCTATCAGATGAGCACCTTAAAGAAGAGGAGCTGAATAATGCTATAAGATTTCCCCTGCCTTTAATTTAGGAAAATTTTTGACCCTGGACCATTGTCATTGTCACTTGTAACCAACTCTCCAGGATCCTCCCTTTTCAATGAAATTAAGTCACAATCCCTAATCACCCTAGTAGCTGAAACATCAAGACCCTCACAAAACTTGATGAGAGCTATTGAAAGGATAATAAACCATTGAAAGGGACAAAAAAATGAGACAAAAACAAAGGGACAGAATTTTCTTAAAATCTCTAACTCTGAGCACCACACGATTGTCTTAGAGGCAATCTCTGCCATTCCTATGTTGTCAGTCAAAACTCAGAAGGTGGTGGGCTGGAGCGGTGGCTCAGCAGTTTCGGTGCTTGCCTGGCAAGCATGAGGTCCCGGGTCCAAACCCCAGCACCACGTACACAACTAAGTGTTGGAGCAACTAAGGCCATGTGAAAAACTAAATAAAGTTGTTTCTCTCTGTCTCTCTCACTGTCTTTCTCTCTTTAAAAAAAAAAAAAAATCAGAAGGTGGACTTGTCTGGGACTTGGATGGAAACTGCCCCCAAGACACATTCTCCTTCCCTCTCTCTCGCTATCTCTCTCTCTCTGTTACACACACACACACACACACACACACACACACACACACATGCACACTCACACACACCTAGACTCTCAGTAAAACTGAAGAGCAGGAGGGGCATTTTGTCCCTATCTTCTCTGAAAGGACCCATTCTCTCCCTTGATGGTGTCCCCATCCCATTATTACTCTGAGTGAAATCTTTTTGAGTTAATTGCAAGGACTGGGGTGAAGGGAGGGCTTCCTGCTGCCTCATTATCCTGGAAGGTCATAAACCTGTATAACTGGTCTTCCAGAATTTTCTTTCTCTCCACTCGTTATGCAATTAGTCTTTCATGTCTGTGGGTTCTGCCTTTACAGTTCCAAAAACTGCTGTTTCAACAATCGTGGATGGAAAATATTTTGGAAGCATAAATCCAGAAAATTACTGAAAGTAAAACTAGAGTTTGCCACATGCCAACCACCATGCTGGTTTCAGGTGAATGAAAAGATTTGTAGGCACGCCCTGCTTCAGCCTCCCTCTGGCCAGTCGATGACAAGCTTCGTCTCTCTCTAGCACCACTTCTTTGAGCATTGCTATGTCTTTCTCATGTACTGCACAGTCAGAGCTATGGTCATCATGTCTGTATTAAACATGTACAAGCATTGCTCTTATCCCTATTTTTTTAAATTTTCTCTCCATTTTTTAAATTTTTTTTATTTTTGAACAACCATACAAGTTTTTAACAAAATAATATAAAATGTGTACAGATTCTGGATACTACAATTACCCCCAGGAGTGCCCCCCCCAATTACCCACCCTTATCCCTCCCTTCCCCTTCCCACAATATCTCTAAAAAAGGATTATGTTTTATAGCATTACATCTTATCTGGATTTAACACATGATAATAGACCAACTTTCTCACTGGCAACAATACAGTACGACTATTTACCTAGCACTTTCATTGTGTTAGATATTATAAATAATCTATAAATGATTGAAAGAATGTGGAAGAATGTAAAAGTTATATGCAAAACTTATCTCGATTTATATAAGGGACTTTTGGACCCCTCAGACTTTCTAAGCTTGTTATCTATGGGGAATCTTGGAACCAATCTCCAGTATTTGCCAAGAGACCACAGTGTAATAAACCAAGGACAGACAGACAGCAGAGGGCACCTAGCCCTGTGCTTGGTACAAATTTGGTACTTAATGCATGCTTGTGGTCTATGATATTATCAGAATTTTCTTGTTTTGTTGTTCTGGGAAATTCCCATTATAAAGTCAACCAGGCAATAAAATGTATGAAATTTTTAAAAAAGGCAGCAAGGTGTTTTTTTATATAGTTGCAGTAGATTCTAGACTGATTTTAAACTAAGTCATTTCTCTCCCATCAAGACCCTTCCATTGTGCAATCTCCTAATATTATGATATTCCTACCTCTGCTCTTACTACAGGGCTGTATTTATATTCTATTTTATTAGATCTTATGACTCACTCATAAAGTCTGTCATGAACTGAAACTTTTAAAAAAATGAAAAAAAAATCCCTGCCTTTTTAGAGTCATGGAAGTTAAGTAATACCAAAATATTTTCCTAATTTTCAATCATTTTTAAATTGTTAAGGAAGAGACCTTTTCTTCTACTTTCCAAATAGAAAATTTTATTAAGCTTTCATTTACTAAAAGACATTAATAACAATGGTAATGATGGTGATCATATCTTTAGTACCTACCAAGTGTCAGAGATTGATTTATGGTTTACTTTTAATTTTCACAACTTCTCCTTGGATATAGATACTTTATTTGTTGCCAGCAAAGAAATTGAGGCAAAGTGAATTTACTAATTATCTCAGAAACAGCAATACATAAATAATAGAGATACAATTTGCTCCAAGTTTGTGATCCACATGACACATATTTGCATAAGGGATTAAACAAACAACATTGTTTTTAAATGCCAAATTCCAAATACCCTGTCACTATTCCCAGTACTTCTAGGCTAGAAGTTCAATGCAATTACTGGATACCAACCAAACAGCGAGGGAGTGTTTCTGATTTGGGATTCATCGAATATCAGTTATTAGATTGATTCTTGTTTACTGCAGCCTCTGGGATATTGGTTGTTGCAGGAATGTGTGAGATGCCACAATGAGATAATAAAATTACTAGCATTCAGAAATGTCTGCAAAGTTTATTTATGAATATGATGCAGAAAGTGATAATTAATCCTCTGGACATTTCTTAGCTCTTTTAAGAGTTAGACTGTATGTGATGTCTGGAAAAAACAAAACATGTTACTGTTCAGTAATTTTATAGTTAACTCAGAATCTCATTGGTCTAATCAACATTACTGTTCCCCAGGAAAATGGACTTTGGTCTTCTTTCTATAACAAAGGAGATGCAAGTACTTTGCAGTAAATACCTGCTCATGCTCAGGATTTTTTGGAGAACAGTACTAATACATATCTGCCTCTGGATTCTTAAATATTTTCTGAATTTCTCCAGTCATCCCTGGAAGGGGAGATGCATTTTATAAAAGTCTGCTGTGTAGGTAGAAATCACTGTCTAAGTTTTTTTTTTTTTTGTAGCTGAGTCATTATTAAATCAAGAGCTCTAAGTTCATTTTCATGTTTTTGTCCAAAGAATTTGTCATAAACAATTCTCACTAAAATTAAGTATTTTAAAATGTTTTCCTAGTTCTTTAATGAAGCTTGTGAATGGGGAATATTTAACAAAGATGGCCCTTTTCTCTCCCACATTTTTTACTGCTGCACTGTAGTTGCATTTAATGATGGGATTTGTTGTTACTTTTTCATACATGCACACAATATAAAAAAATAATCTGACCACACTTCCTTACTTCCCATCCCTTGAAAGATTCCCTTTTTGATGGCCTTTGGATCTAGTATAAAAGATATACATACCATTTCTAATTAAAACAAATGACTAAAAAAGGAAGGAATAATTTTTATGTACCCTTATCTATACTTCCGTACCAACCTGTCTAATTAGCTAGTTAGCTATCCCCATAAGTAGATGTAGAGACAAATGGATAGATACATATTCATATATTAGACATATTTGATATTTTCAACGAAATCTAAAATGTTAACAATACAAAGATACATATAGAAGATTATGGGGATGCACTGGTTCTATTTGTAAGAATAACATGTGCTTTATGTTAAATATATAATAAATGTTTACAAAAAGCATTTATAAAAATGAAATGCGCTCATTATCAACTAGCCAGGGACCATGTTTCAGATTTGAAATTAATGAGTATCTGTGAATACAGAGATTTCATGTGCACTGCCTATGAGATCAGGTCAACCATGAAGGGTTTCTTAGCCTTACTGCTGAGAATGGAAAGGGATTGCCCACACATTTCTTGGAGTTTCCTTTCTATCGTGCTTTAGTTTCTCTCATGGCTTACTTAAAGGCCAATATTTGTAAGTGTGCTTTGTATTCTATAAAACATAAACTTCGTTGGATACAGTTTTCCATATCAAGAATGCAAATCTTAGTTTAAAAAATAGTTATTGAGATGTGGCGTGGAAAATAATTTCAGTATTCCCTTGATAATTAGTTCTCTTGATTAAAAAGTTCACTCCAGACACTGAATGTCTTCTAGTTGTCTTATCCAAAATGGTTTTCTCAGTAAAGGAACTACTAATAAGTATATTTGAATTCTTAATTTAGCAGGAGTAGTGTTATTGATAAATAACATCTTCTCTAATAAATAATTACATCTTCTCTGATTTTTATAAAATAATTACTAGAGGATCAAAGATCATCTCATTTCTATGTACTAGATTGATAGAAAACATAAATACATAATTAAAAGGAAAACAAAGAAAACACTACAATGAGAGAGGGAGAGGGAGAGAGAGAGAGATAGAGAGAGAAAGAGAGAGCCCAGAAATACGGTAAGTAAATTAAAAGTTTAACAAAGCATGTATTTACCTAGAACTCCCATGAATAACGTGCTACCTAGCACCATCTTGCTTTGGGCTCGAGTTAATTGTTAAATATGATATTTTGTGGCTACTACTAATTATCATAAGCTGTCCAATAAATGTGATTGATTGTCCAATTAACTCTTCATCACCATCCGTTTTTTAAGATGCTACCTATTGAAACTGATGGCCGTCTGTGACCTCCATGTTGCATATGTAGTTAATTGCTCCTTGGACAATAATTATTACGTTCCTTGTGTCTACTTCAGTCATTTTGTTTTACAAATGATGATGCCATGGAGTTTTCCAATTCATTAGACTTCACAACTATGGCTCTCCAAGGATTACTAAAGGTCTGCTGTGGGATATATGGATCATACAAATGTTGAATTAGATTACAGATATATCTGTTTTGTAGGTTTTCGATCGACCGTCACACTGACCTGGAGAGACAGTTTAACATCAATGCAGACGACGGGAAGATAACTCTGGCAACACCACTTGACAGAGAATTAAGTGTGTGGCATAACATAACGATCATTGCAACTGAAATTAGTAAGTGACTGGGTTTATTCCTTTTTATCCTTTTTTTAACTGGGTTCAATTTATGCCTATTATTCACACAATAAGTGTTCCCTTTTCCTGACCTTGGTACTTATTTTATTGCTCCTAAGGGACCATCAAATGTATCATCTCAACACAAAATGACTTACGCTGTCCTACATTACCAAATGTTCTAAGATACGTGAGAAGGAAATATTCTTATATCCAAATATTTTGATATCTGTTATTCAGCCTTTAAAATAATGTTTTGTATTTTAAAACATGGAAAATGTTATAGTTGAAAGAGTATTGAAAAAAGTTAAATTCAAGAACTGTACAGTATAAATAATTAAAAACTTTGATATACTGTATTATATAGACAATATAAGCAATCGTTGACACATTTCAACTGTACACATACACATTTCCATTCACAGAATAGGTAAGAAAATTTTACACTTTCAATATATATCATTTTAAGGATGTGAACTCATAGATAATTTTTTATTTTGTATTTTAGGGTTGAATATATTTTAAATTGTAATCATGGACTATTTAAATTTATATCTGGTATAAATTCAATGCAATTTTTCATAAATTTTTCAGAAATCTAAGCTATTCTATAGGGAAGGAGTTTCTGGGTTGGTTAAAATAACACTTTAGACTTTCTGTTAATTTTTAATGAACAGAACCACTTTGCATTTAAATGGTACTACTACTGGGTCTCATCTATGGCTTCATGATAAGATTTAGTACTACACCATCTTTGAGAGCATTCACTCTGCCTCACTAAATATTTTCTTGCAAAAGGGAAATGACATTTATTTTATTTGAACACAGAATACATTTTGTACATTTTCTGAATATCTTCTTTCTATAAAGGCCCTGATAAGGTGTTTTTTTTAATTTGTTTTTTTTTTTTTTTGTTTTAAGAGAGAAAGAGGGACAGTGAGTGAAAGAGAATCAATTTTATTTAGTTTTTAACCTGACTTTCATTGCTCTGACACTTAGTTGCTTACGTGGTGCTAGGGATTGAACCTGCGCATTAGCACATCCCAGGCAAGCGCCATAACCGCTGAGCCACTGCTCCAGGCCCAAGGTTTTCCAAATTATGAAAGGGGGCCAATACATTTTTGAAAGAGTTGGAATAAAGGAAATCTTCAGAAGGAAATAAAAAATCAACTTTAGGAGCCTGGTCCTGTAGCTCATTGGTAGAATGCTTCACTAAGCAGGCACCGAGTTCTGAGTTCCATCTCCAGCCTAGGAAAAACAAAATCATCATTGTAAGGAAGGAGACAGAAATGAAGGAAATAAAGAGGAGAGTGGTGGCTCCACAGTAATACAGATTTATTCTGGATAAAACTGAGGAGGGGGGATGCACCTGCTGCTTACAGCCTGGGGTAGATGCAGAGGGAATGAGGGAGGTGCCAGTTTTCTGGTTAAACTGGTTTTTCAGGATGTGGGGATTAAACTGAGTTTCTCAATAGGGTGGGCATCTCCTGATAAGGGCTCCAAAAGGGCCCAAATCTGTAAATTTTGAAATGTGAGTAGTGGGTTTGCTGCCTGGCTGAATGGCTTTTGGTAATTTTCCATATTCATTGATTATAAAGACTTATGGGCACACACACACATACACACACACACACACACACACACACACACAGAGCATAGAAAGGACACTGACAATACTTACAGGTATATACCCTAAATTCACTCTTGTGTTCTCTGGTAGCTAATGTGAAAACAGGGACACATCACCGAGGTGTATGACTTATATGTAGGCAGAATTATCCAGGCATTCAGAAGGAGCACAATTTTCCCTTACGCTTATATTTTTCCTCCATGGAGCCTTATAAACAGAATATTTAGGTGAAAGAGAGCAGATTCTAGTGTGAAGAATGTCTGTTGTAGAAACTTGAATGCAGGCAAAAAACATACAATTTGATGCATTGTTTCAATCCTGCCAGGCTCTGGTTCCCACAAAAATAGAGCCTTGAGAACTTTGGTATATTTCCTGGTTTAGAAATACTGTTTCCTCCCAAGTGCATCACTATGGTAGTGATTTCCCCTTGTAACAGTAAGAAATCAGGCAAATGCAGCAAACCATTTGTTGGGTTTTGTTTGTTGGAGGTGTTAAAACCATTTAGAAGGCTACAGACATGAGATCTTAATAATTTACCATGTTGAAGTCTTATTATCACTTTAAAGCCTCTAAGAAAAACTGTATCTATTTAGATTGGAATAAAGCTTTATAATAATCTAGAAAGAACTACAGCTTTCTTTAAAGTATATAGGCATTAATTGCTTTAAAAATAATTTTCTCCCATATTGAATATAACCTAGTCCAGTTAACCTTAATCCACATCAATTGTTTCTTAAGAGATGGATGCCTTTACTTAAATATTCATCAAGGTTGTCCAAACTATAAGCAATCATGTACTCCATTCTAAGGAACAAATACAAATGAACGCACAGAACAGGTGCTTCAGAAATACTTCAGGGCATTTCAAAAACAAAGGTTCATTTGTAGGAATCACAAGGAATTAAGGAAGAAAGGTACAAAACCAAAGCTCTAGGGCAGGCAGCTGTTAACTCCAGGGTGACAAGGGTCCCAAACCCTGTCAGGGAAGACAGTTGTTTGCTTTTTCATTCAGGAATTATTTATTGAGTCTTTGTTTGCCAGCCACTCTCCTAATGACTGGGGTTAGAGCAGGGATCAGGAGGTACAAAACTCTTGGTCCTTTTGGAGGTTTCCTTCAGTGGCCCCTGGAGGCATCTCCATATGAAAGAGGATTTTTGACTCTGTTGAGTACCAGTAGAGACACAGCAGTAAAGAAAGTGCAAGGACTCCAGCAGTTCCCTAGTGATGGGGAAAAAGAAATGCAAGGAGGGACCTTCTCTGATGAGACCTATGATATTAAGTAATTATTTCAAAATAAATAAAAATAAGCCTTTATGTACATCAGTAAAATAACTGAGAATTCAAAATTCTATTATTATTAATTATTATTAAAACAAGATAACCAAATTCCAAGAAATATCAGTTGAATTTCCTTCCTATTTTTTTTTTTTTTTAGAAATGTCAGTCCCAGACACAGTTTTAGAGTTGGTTTCATACAGAAAAATGGATACAAAGTACCTCTGCCCACACAATGAATCTCAGCTAGATCATGAGTCTTAAAGAATTTAAACTATATCACACCAAAATTGAAATAAATAGGAGTCAACTTATTTTATTTTTCCTTTTTTGTAACAGAGATTAAAAACTCAACAATATATATCTATATCTATGTAGATATAGATATATATCTCCAAGAAATAAGCTTAATTCAAGCTAATTATCTGATGAGATATTGAAATAAACTAATTGTTATTGTTTTTTTAGAAAAAAATTTGCAAAAAACTTTTTTAGTACCAGCAAGAATGAGAATATGAAAGAAAACTTTTAGCTTTAGCTGTAAAATAAAAGCTAGGATGGGTATAAATCTAAAAAGCTTAAAAGTACAATTGAGTCATCTTTATTCTAAATCTTGAAAGGAAGCAGAATTAATAGGATCACAGAGAACTTAAGAAAGAAAAATTGCAATTATTGTGAAAATAGCTTAGAAACTTGTTTTGACTTGGTTTGATTATTTCACTCATCATGCACTGTTTGTCTTCGTAAGCACTAGACCATGTCTTGAGGAAGAAACATATATATTAAAGGAAGATTTATTATATTTGTCCAAGATGAGTATTAAAGCTACCCAGAATAACAGAATCCCATAGGAGGAGGGTCTAATAATGATGAAGAAATATTCATTCCAGGGAGACCAATTTAAAATTACTCTCAGAGTGCCATCTCATCAGACAAACAGATTTAAACAAATGAAATTAAGCTCAAAAGTGGATTTTAAGGAAGTCCATCTGTTATCTTTTAATGAGAATGCAGATGTCATCCTTTATCCTCCTGTGTCAGTCACTAAACCAAGACTTAAATAGTTAGTTGACTGTGTGTGTCACCCAAGTATTCCAGTGGTAGTGGATGTAGCCTTTCATCCTAATCAAACCACCCATCTCATTCTGTGAGCCTGCAGTGGATGCTCATGTGCTACCTAGAGATTAGGTGCCTGTAGTACATCTCTGCTGGTGATAAGCCCATCCCCTTAAACTCCAGTTTATGGCTGCTATTGACGAAGAAGGTAAAGATGTAAGGTAATTCTGTTGACCAATTATCTGCTGAAAAATTATTACATGAGCCCTAGAATGCATTTAATTATCACAAATACTTTTTGAAAGTAAATACAGACTGGAATGAAGACATTATCACATTGTTCCCATTGGTTACCATATGATACCTGAGTGGAATATTCTCCAATTCCCACCCTCCACACACACACACACATTGGTTATCTTAGAATACTAAATTAGAATACTGCCACTTTATCCCAGTTGGTCATTTTAAAATATCAAACCTGTGGTGTGAGTTGTCATGGTGATAAGTCCTCAGTGGCATGGTTGTCATGGTAATGGGACATACCCTAAACAGGGACATGATGACAGTCTCCCTGTCTTGTCCTCCAGTAGTAGCATTCTCATACCCTGCCTCCACCATCTTGGTGTCCCTGGGCTCCTACCTAACTTTCACACAGCATAGGGTTTTAGGGGACTGCGTTGTGCAGTGAAGACCGCCAGTCAGAATCACTTAGATAATTGCTCAAAACAAATAAACAAAAATAAAATAAAATAAATACAAGAATCCTGTACTTCATTCAAGGGAAGGGTAATCAGGAACCCAATTTCCACAGCTTTCTCCTCTTCTCAAAACAAAACAAAACAAATCAGATGTGCATTAAACTTCAGAAGTAGATGGAAAAGGCAAAAGAAGACAGAAAGGAGGTGAAGTGTTTTGTTGTTGTTGTTTATGTTTTCCATTTTTCCTGTGCTGATTTTCTAAGATTCCACTAGGCATTATGGTGAGATTTGAAGTTAGTTTGTCAGATGACAGATCATGAGCAATCAGCATAGCTCTAGGAGAGAGGCAGGATATTAGAGGACAGAGAGAGATCCAATCTGTTCAGAACAGAGTGTGTGCAGGAGAGGCATTGAGTGCCAAATTTAAAGTGTCCTTCACAGACAACTTGAATGGAATGAAAAGTGACAAAAGTCTCTGAGGCTCCGTCTCTGGGAGCAGGCGATTCACAGTTCCAGAAATCACAGGACCCTCGGTTACCTGAAAGGATTCAAAGCAAGAAGCATATAGTTGCCTGTTAAATTAATCTCTTCGAGTTAGTGATAATGCATTGCTCTGGCCCACTACAGTGGGCTGCACACAGTATTGCAAATGAAGCTTTTCGCTAATGATGGTTAAATCTCCCAGGGAAAACACTACTTTGATAGCATTTAAGGAATGTTTCTTCCTGGCATGAGGCCCAGTGGCCAGAATAATTGTTTTGTCCAACCAAAGCTACTTAGAAAAAATATCTCTTTGTAGGTCGTTCATTGTTTATAATTACGTGAGGAGTCTTAGGTCCCAGAGGTGGGTGGAGGTACAGTGCTCACCATGCTTTGGCCATTAAACCACAGGCCTGGTGTTTCTCCTCTTTTAATCTCGGTGTTTTCATCTGTGAAATGGAAATAATAATCCTTATAAACTCTGGGGTGTAATGAGAAATGAATTAAAAATAATAGTACTATTCCTCTTAACATAGAAAACAATGAATAAATTATTTATATTCTTGTAGTGAATCCAACTCTTACCTTGGACTTTTAATAACTGCTTCGTTAAGTTAAAATTAGTTATTGAGTTTATGGTAGCTATGCTCCCCTTTCCCCTTCTCCGCAGCAAAACCAAAAGCAAACAAACAAACAAAACACCCGGGCAACTGAAGACCCTTAGCCACCCCTAGGCAAAGTTCTGCTGTGATTTGCACAGCGAATCTGTCTTCACCGACCTTCCCCCCGTTCCTGGTCCAGGCACGGCAGATTGACCAGTGACTAAGGAACAGCCCTCAAAATGAAGCAGGCACAAGCCTACATGCTTACCTTGCCTGGTCGGAGATAAGACTTCAGATTTTACATAAAGAACTTGTTCAACATATACCCAGGTTTATTGTCCATGGCATCATCAGGCCCAGAGCTCCATTAAGATCAATGGCATTCCCTTGGGGACATAGATGGAGAAAGCCCATTTTCCAGTGAGGTACCTCTCCAGAAAGGAAAAGCCTCCTGTAGCTGTGGGGGTGGTTGACATATTTAAAGGGCTACAGATGTGGGAGAGGCTTCAGTAGGTAGGTATGACTGACAACTGGGAATATAGTCTCATGCCTAATTCCTATCAAAAGCCCCCACTGCAGATAAGTATTGTAAGGTGGAGATCAGCATTCTAAACAAAGAGGAGTATGAAGAAAGGAAAGGGGAAATATAATATGGGATCAGGAAGTTCTTGGGGAAGGAACCAGTATCCAAAAATATACTTCATCATAGGGAAGAATTAAAGTTTACACTATTCCAGGACAAAGAAGCTAAAACTCTGTGCTTCAAATCAGTGAATTTTAATCCGTGTGAATCTCCTTCCACTTCCAATAGTGCCTATCTCATTTCTTTTGAGTATTGACTTAGTCATTTCTAATTTCCCTTTTGTTTTTAAAACATTCTACTAATTTCTTCCCACAGCCTCTTCATCTCATCCATCCTTTCCCCATCTGTCTGGTCTAGTTTTCTATTAGAAAAAGTGCATGGGATAAGAAAGCTGATAGAGATTTTAACCAGACGTTCTTTTCATGTGTCAGTGTAATTTATAGCCCCTTGCTCATAACCTTAAAAACGAGAGTATTTTCTACTCCTATTCCTGTGTCTTTCCATGGCCTTTCTTTGAAAATCACAGTCCTCAAAGTCTCAACAGTACCTCAAAGGATAGAAAAACAAAGGAGATAAGTAGCAAATATCTACTGCCAGACTCGAGGTTGCATGCTGCCACAAATTGGTCACTCAGAGTGCATGGGCATCTCCAGGTCTAGAACAGCAGACAAGGGGACATAGGAAAGGCCATTGATATTGAACAAATTATAAAAAATAGGGTGAAACTAGATTCATTACCATCAGGCTTTGGTTTCTCTATAGGGTTGGATAAGTCATAAGGAATGGGAGAAAAGTGCAGATATCAGTCTGGACATAAAAGGGGATAAGAGTAAGAGACCAGGCTTCTAAGTCCATTTGCTGTGAAGGAATCATTACTTGTCATGCATTCGCACTCACTCTGTTAATGAGTGACTTAACTTCCAGAGTTTTCTTCTCAGGGTAGTGCATGCATGTGTATAATTCTTCTCCAAAACCTTACTTTTTGGGGGGTTAAAGATGGAACATGTAATTTCTAGCAGCCATCCACTGATTAACTATGTGGATTCTTTAGAATCTCAGCTTGTTATAACATATATTAATTTAATGAATCTATTAATTCATTTATAATGCTTAGAGCAACTTCTGCCCCACAAATGCTAATGTGTTAGCTGTTGTTTTTATTATTGCTTCCTAATATCTCTGGCTGGATCAGTTTTCTTTGTTATGTAAATTCTCAATTTGTTCTAAGTTACCTTTTCCCTCAAATCAATGATCAAAGCTTATAATAACCCTATTTGCTGAGCTCAGCAAATGTAAAATGAATCTCTAAGAGAAGAAACAGTTAAGTGCCCCCTGCTCAAATGAAGCATTTTATTATCCTTTGTTATTGATCATTGTTTTATCCTGGGGGCCTAGTGCAGTGTGCGCAGGGGTTCTAATAAATATTTACTACATGAATGAATGGATAAAAAAATAAGGAATTAGCAATCACGAGGGAGTACGCTTGATGCATTCTGAGTCCAAACAGACACTATTAATTGACTGGTGGAAAAGTTGTTTGCTATGCCACACCCCACTCAGTCTTTAGTGAAAAATCTCAGGCAGAAAGAAATATGTGCACTATGGTTATTTAGATATTTAAAGCCTTTCTTTCCTGAGTGACTGGATCTGAGATAAAGGGCGAGAATAACTATGCTCTTCTTGTACAAAAATTGTGGGGCATTGTGTTTGCACACAGGGAAGACTACCACAGAATATTAACCAATTTGGGGAGTCAGACACCATGAGAAACCTGATGATAGATGGGAGCCCCTGGCCCTCTGTCTTTTTCCCCAAGGAGCCAGGCTTCCAATCTGGGAACCTGTATTTCTCTTCCACTCTGAGAACCTTGAGGCGAGCCCTGAATAATGACATCCTACACTTCATTTCCCAACAAGGCTGTTTATCATTTAATCTGATCTGTATTGAACACATAGAAGCAGGTTACAAAGCAGCAAAACCAAAAGAATGAAATTGTAGCACGTTTTCTGATTACAGCAATCCCTATCCAAAGCTTAGGGACTGTAGTTAAAAATAGGCTCTAAATCCCTCTTTATGCACCCCCTGCCACACACACACACTTGCAGCTCTTGCCAGTTCAAGTGGCCCCTTAGCCAAATGGTGGATATTTAAACTACCATAACTTGGCTTCCATTTATTTTGGGGTGGTGAGCATCAGTTACTCTGCACTTTTACTTTTGGCCCCTGGAGTCTCTCTTTGTCACCTAAGGTCAAGGGTTACACTGTTGGTCACAAAGAAGCGTCATGACTGCCAATACTTTTCTAGCCAGGAATACAAATCAGGTAAGAAAAGAGAAACTTACATCCTTTGAGCAGCAACTTTAGAAGAGAAGCTTTGTTGAGCTCTGTTTCATTTCAATCTCTGGCATTCACTTGAACAATGATGAAGAGGCCTACTCAACACTTCCCCAGCCCTGAAATTCACACAGCGAGTCTCTCCAAAGCATAATATTTCCATCTACTCATATCATTATTAGTTCTCTAAACTACAGCCAACAGGATTTAGCACATATGATCAGGTATTCCATGTGTTTTGACTCTATGCCCAGAGTTACATATTTAGAAAACAAAATACATGACCCCTTTCTCTTTGAACTTTTTTTAAACAAAGAGTTCTCATCTATATTTATAGCATACAATATGCTTTGAAATGCATGCACATTATATAATGGCTATATAGCATTAATAAATATGTTTTTCCTCATAGGGGTCAATGTTTTGTGGTGATAACTCTTCTCTGATTTCTAAGAATGGAGCAGAGAAGTAGAAGCAGGCATCTGAAACTCTATCAGTTAGTAAAACAGCATGTAATTTGAATTACAGATTCCTCCATTGGTTAGAAAAGAGCATTCTATAGAAAGATTCTTTATAGAGGGGAATTTTTTTTAAATAAGTGTCATGAAGTAGCTATTAGCTACTGTCAGAGATGATTTCAAAATTTGGAAATGTTTTCATCAAAAGGAGAAGTCGTTATAATAACTTTTGAAGATGAGGGAAATCGAGGAAGAAGTGGATATACTTGAATAGATGTACTTCATTTACATATACACATATACATATATATAAAATGTATACATATTTCAAAACATATTGTATGCTATAAATATAGACAAGAACTATTTTAAAAAGATCAAAAAGAAAGAGTTTATGCATATATACATATGAAGTCTCTTATGGTTACCTTTAAATAACAGATCATGGGAATTATGCTGTTCTCAGTGTCAGAAGGGCTCATCTAGAAAATTGAAATAAAGGAAATATAGGACCCAGAATATTAGCAATGAAGACTGAAGTTTGGGAGCAGGACAGTTTATAAATGCAATGGAGAGATAAAATATAGAGATAATGACACATAGAGAAAGATGGCTATTTCCAATGCGTCTGAAGATACACAGTCCATCAGAATCCCCTGGAGGGCTTGTTAAAACATATTGCAATAATTTGTATTTCTAACATATCCCCATGTGAGGTTGATACTGCTGGTCCAGGGTCCATACTTTAAGAACCATTGCTGTATCCCTGCAATCTTCACTCAGAAAAAACTAAAGCTGCATTAAAGGTGGAGAATGAACAACTGGTATGTGGTTAAAACTAATGAGAAAAGAGGAGGAACAAATGCTCGTAGAGATTGTAAGCTTTGGTGATCGGGACAAAAATAATTATGCATTTAAAAGTGTTGCTGCTTACTCTGCGCTTGGCAGTGTTCTAGCCCTTTCTGTGCTCTTTATTAGGCTTAATTCTCACAATAAGTCAATACCATGAGTCGGTACCATAAGGTCTTTTGTCTAATAAAGCAAAGGCAACAAAGCTCAAGCTCACCCAATTTAGATGGCAGGCTGAGTTGCATTCGAACCTAGGTTCGTGTGACTCTCCAGCCAGTATTTGAACATTTAGCATCTATCTTTTCCAACTGAGCCTAGTTGCTTTTCAGACATGCCATGACTTATTTTAACAAGTCAGATCACAGAAAAGACGGACCATCACTTCCAAAATATAAGTGTTCACATTGTCCCTCAGCTAGTTCATCCTGAAAGAGTTTGGAACACAAAGGAACATTACAGTAGACTTTTATCCCACTGAATCAATGAAAAGGGGTGGGAAGGATGGCAGGAGGTCTGGAGTAGTATAAGAAATTGAATATTTGCATTTGTGAACTCTGTTCCAGAAGAATTTGGATTTTTTGGAACTCTGGTTCCTAAATATTAAAACACATTAAATTCTAAATGAGGAATAATATTAAAATGTGGATGTTTTTGTCACCCACTGAGATAAGCCTGGAATGATGGTGAAGTCAGCTCCACACCCCTGCTGTTATAATTTAACAATGAGTGCTTAACAATAGGCTGGAAGGGCAAAACATGGAATAAAACTGTGGATAACAAGTGTGAAGGGAAAAGGCTCAGATGCTGCAGTCTAACAAATGAGACTTTCAGTATAGGTTCCTTTAACAATTACCCACCCAGACATAAACAATTTACCTGACCTTACTAATTTATTTTCTTTATCAGTAAAAAAAAACTATAAAACTCAATAGGAAGCTAAATTTTATTTGGTTTGGTATATATATATATATATTTATTTATATACCATATATATATATGT
>PVKS010022341.1:0-33870 GCA_004027875.1 Aplodontia rufa | reverse complement strand
TTTTTTTTAAGTTGAGACAGGGTCTTGCTAAGTTGCTCAGGGCCTGGCTGGCTTTGAATTTGCAATCCTCCTGCGTAGCCTCCAGAGCCACTGATATTACAGATGTGTGCCACTGCACCTGATTAATTCTCCTTTGTTTAGATAAACTTTTTTAAAAAATTGTATCAGGCATTGAACCCAGGGGTGCTTACTCACTGAGCTACATCCCCAGCCCTTTTTATTTTTTATTGGGAGACAGGGCCTTGCTTTGTTGCTGAGGATGGCTTTGAACTCACAATCCTCCTGTCTCAGCCTCCCCATGTGCTGGGATTATGGGTGTGCACCACATTGTCTGGTTTAGATTAACATTTTGCCCACAAAGATTGGATGAGGCTGGGGGTAAAAATACACTATTTTGTAAAATCAAGTAACAAAAATTGGGGAGTTGGAGTCTGATGGCTAGAGAAGGGGAGGGGAAATCGCAAGAGAAAGAGGAAGAGAAAGGGCCAGAGAATATCTTGAATTAGGGCTTAACAGCTCTGGTTGGGTAGGGGAGTACCTGGAGTTTTAATCAGAGAGGAGATGGAGAATTCAGTACAAGCAGGAAATTAAAAGCAAAGGTGAGCAAGGGAAGGATGCTATTCAAGGGTCCTTGGAGTTAGTGGAAAATATCAGGATTCCTGATGTATTTGGGATGGGGTTTCAAATATATTTTAAATATGTATTTGATATTAAAAGGCCATTTCCTAAGGAACTTGGAGCCTCCCAGGAGCAGACGATATTATTATTATTATTATTATTTTAAGTAAACAACATAACAGGGGGCCAGAAATGAAGCTGAGCTACTTCCAGTCTGTGGCCTCTTTTCTCAATAACAAGAAGGTAATATCCTGTGGACGCTGGAAAACCTGAGGATAAATCGGGAATCTCCTGTAACAATGTTTCCTCCCGTGAACTGCTTGAGAGCTGGGCGTGGGGTGTTTTAAATGGTTTTTGCGTATCCAAAGCACTTCAGGAACTCAATAAATGATAGAAAAAAGTGAATGAATGAGAAGACAACGAGGAAGCGGTTCTGAGCGGAATACGAAGACTGTGCTATCCCAGAGCCCAGCCTAGAGGTGATGACCTACGACCTGAGACTTAAAGAGCTCACTTTCCACTAGGGTTAAAAAGAACCGCAGCCAAATCGAACCGCGTACAAGACCGGCACTTTTAGGGGGCGGGGCTTGGAGGGCGTATTCGGACACGTTCCGTGAATGGACCAATCATCACTTCCAAAGGGCGGGACTGTTAACATGTCTCCGCCCCTCCCCTTGGAACGAACATCTGTTTGGGCGCCGTTCAAACGGACCAATGAACGCTCGATGCTCCTGGCTCTGTCCCTCGCCGATTGGTCGGAGGTCGTCCTCCCTCCCTCGTTTTCACGCCTCTTGTCCCACCTCTTCGCACACAAGATGGCCGCGCCCTGCGAATTGGAGGCCGCTCTTGGGGTTTGCTGAGCCCGGCTCCTTCTCCCACTCTCCTTTTGGGCGCCTAGCGCCGCGAGCGGGAGGACGGGGGCCGGGCGGGGACTGGGGCACCTGCGTAGCTGGACCGCGAGCCCGCGCCCAGCCTGCGCTGCCCCTACCCGGTCCCGGCCCCGGCCCGGCCCCGGCCCGGCCCGATCCCATCCCATCCCATCCGTTCCCGGTCCTCTCCCGGTCTGACCCACTGCCTGCTGTGGTACGCCACACCAGAACTCCAAAGTCGAGGTCTCTCCGGACCGTGCTCGCCTTCACTACAGAGATGTCTGGCCTCTTCCCTCCCAACCACCCCGCCTTCAAAACCGGGACTCTTGGAGCGGCGTCTGACCCCCTTTCCCTCCATTAAGACTCCACTTTCTTCAAACCCCTTAGATCTTGGTTTCCCCTGAGTTGGAGACTGCTCACTTCTCTTCCAAATTAATCTTGATCACCTAAAATATTAACCTTGATATCGCTCTCAACTGAGGAGCCAGCCTATCTTTTGGACTAACCTCCATATCCCTGTCATGGAGGCTGTGTACCTGGTAGTGAATGGGGTGGGCCTGGTGCTGGACGTGCTGACCTTGGTGTTGGATCTCAACTTCCTGCTGGTGTCCTCCCTCCTGGCTTCCCTGGCCTGGCTCCTGGCCTTCATCTACAACCTGCCGCACACGGTACTGACTAGTCTTCTGCACTTGGGCCGCGGTGTCCTCCTTTCACTGCTGGCCTTGATGGAAGCCTTGGTCCGGTTCACCTTTGGGGGCTTGCAGGCGTTGTGTACCCTGCTGTATAGCTGCTGCTCTGGCCTTGAAAGTTTAAAGCTCCTGGGGCACCTTGCCTCTCATGGAGCACTACGGAGCCGGGAAATACTGCACCGCAGTATCCTCAGTATGGTCTCCAATGGCCATGCTTTGCTGCGCCAGGCGTGTGACATCTGTACTATTGCTATGAGCCTGGTGGCCTATGTGATCAATAGCCTGGTCAACATCTGCCTCATTGGCACTCAGAACCTCTTCTCCCTGGTGCTGGTCCTGTGGGATGCAGTTACCGGCCCTCTGTGGAGGATGACAGATGTGATGGCTGCTTTCCTAGCCCACATTTCTAGCAGTGCTGTGGCCATGGCCATCCTCCTTTGGACCCCCTGCCAACTAGTACTGGAGCTGCTGGCCTCAGCTACCCATCTTCTGGCCAGCTTTGTATTTCTCAATCTCACAGGCCTGGTGTTGCTGGCTTGTGTGCTGGCAGTGATAGTGACTGTGTTGCACCCGGACCTCACCCTGAGACTGGCCACCCGAGCACTCAGTCAGCTTCATGCCCGGCCATCCTACCATCGACTGCGAGAGGATGTTGTGCGGCTGTCTCGCCTAGCACTGGGTTTGGAGGCGTGGCGCCAAGTGTGGAGCCGTAGCCTACAGCTGGCAAGCTGGCCATACCGGAGTGGGGCACCAGGAGCTCCTCAGGGTGGCCCTAGGAGGGTGTTCTCAGCCAGGACCCAGGGACAGGACACTCTTACTGAAGCAGGGTCCAGATCAGAGGCAGAAGAGGAGGAGGTCAGGACCATCAGAGTGACAACTGCCCGAGGCCGGGAGAGGCTCAATGAGGAGGAGTCTACAGCTGGGCAAGACCCTTGGAAATTGCTGAAGGAGCAAGAGGAGCGGAAGAAATGTGTTATCTGCCAGGACCAGAGTAAGACAGTGCTGCTTCTGCCCTGCCGGCACCTGTGCCTGTGCCAGGCTTGCACTGAAATCCTGATGCGCCACCCCATCTACCACCGCAATTGCCCGCTCTGCCGCCGGGGTATCCTGCAGACCCTCAATGTCTACCTCTGAAGACTCCCTCCCTGCCTGTCTACCCTCCATGCTCCACACAGGCACCTGCTCTGGGACTGAATTAACACCTCATCGCTGGGTCCTGGCCTGAATCCCTTCTACCCCCATGGTTGTCCTGCCAAGCTTCAAGCCATACATCCAGAATATGGAGATGGGACACTCTGGAAAACTATGATCTGGGAGGGGGCAGGGTAACAGCTTCTCTGTACCCAGTGGGTCCCTTTGATGCTGAGGGTGGTGAGTATGTCACTATGCAAAGGTCCTGAGACTGTGTGCTGTGGGTTCTCCTTCAACCTGCCCAGGGTCCACCCACATGCCAGCCTCTGGGGCTATCCTTCTCCATTTCTGGTTTTCCTGTTGGGGATTTGTAGGTACTTCCCCTGCCTCCTTCCCACTTTCTCCCCAGCTTCTGCAGCCACATCATTGTCACTTGGGTATTTTGGCAACTCGGGCCTTGGAATGATCTTGAACCTTTTATGTTCAGCCAGAACCTCTGTATCCTGGTCAGTTTAGAGATGGAATCTCTCAGGTGCCCTTAGAGCCACTTCTGCCTGTCATGATCCTAAGAGGCTCCCTCCCAACCTGATCCAAAAGCTGGGATCAGGAGTTTACCCCTGGGAGGGGTGTGCATCTGTACCTGATCTTGACCATGTACCCTCAGGCACCCCAGCTCCACAGGGAGCCTCAGGAGGGATAACCAGATTTCTACTCATTCCCCTTTCACTCCCCACGTCACAGAAAAAATGGCATTCCTCTTTGTCTCTTCCCTGGCATTAGGGAGTACAGACTGCACATTTCACTAGGGTCCAGACAAAAAGGGTCAGGGCCTATGGGGATGCAGTTCCCCAAGGGGTCTGCCTGCCCAGTCTCCAATGAATAAAGTTCTCTTGACAGCTTTGACTGTGTCTGTGTGCATGCCTGCAAGGGTGAACAATTGGTCAAGGTGGCAGATGTTACAGCAGGGTCTTTCAGTGCTGCTAGAGTCAGAAGTGTGCTCTCTGGTAGACCAGGCCTTAAGCTGGGGCCTGGAGAAGAGGAGAAATAGGGTTGGAGGGCCATGCCAAAGGGAGAGTACGTGCCAGGTGTGGTTGGATTAGCTCTTATCCCCATTCACACACATGGTTCTGGAAAAGCCTTCTCTGTCTTTCATTTTATCAGAAATAAGTCCTGGTGGAGCTGGATGTGAACTTCTTACCCCTTGAGTCAACCTTCTAAGCTTTCTGCCTCTTCTCCTAAAAGGAGACTTGGAGTCCTGCTGCCTGGAGTCCTGTCTACCCTCTGATGCCTGGAGGAGCTGATGTTTGTCTCTGTGTGTCTTGGCACAGAGCCTGGCACTAGGATGGGCTGGAGGATGGCTGTGGGGCTTCCTGGTGGAGAGCAAGGAGCTGAAGCTCCAGAGGCCTGAGACCTATCTTTGGTTCCAATGAGGCCCAGTGCCCATGATCATAGCTGCTCTCACATGATCAGGAAGAAAGGAAAGGCACTCCCCCATAATTGTATGTTCCCTCTAAAAGCATAATGCCTAGGACTGTCTTCTGGAAGAAGAAGGAGATTGGTGGGTCCTGAAGAAACTGGGGATAGGCCCCCCACTCTCTAGGGTTCATTGGCTGAGCAGACTGGGACTGGCAAGCCCTGATTGGTTAGGCATTAGATTGACCAGGCTGGGCTCAAGGTCAGAGGAGGGGAGCCTTCAAGGGATTTGTGGCCAGCCTCAGACTTAGTGGCTCAGCCCACCCAGGCAGTGCCCAGCACTGTGGGGGAGAATTCCCCACCTCAAAGTTGGGAGACTTGTGGCTGAGCTGGCTTTTTTTCTTCCCTTCCCCCACAACTCTGAAGAGGGAGCTGAACAAGGAGAGGCTTGGCTCCTTCCAGTCTCTGTTTAATGTGGGGATAAACATTTTAGGAGGGAAGATAAACTTCCTGAGGTGGAAGTAAAGGACCCCCATTTCCTCCACCCTCATCTGGAATTTTTTGACAGACCTTAATACCCTTTCTCTCCTTAACCACCCTGGAAATCCTGAGCTTAAGCTACCAAGCATTACTAAATTCTGGAGCTGGGGTGCCCTCCTGTGGTTATCTAAGTAATTACTTGGACATCTAGGGACACCGCACTCAGCATCTTGACAGAGCAATAACTTCAGTCACCTAGGGACCAGGCAAGCAGCCAGAGGAGCCATGAATGAAAATCCTAGTATTCTTTTGTTGGATCAGGGCAGGGGTATGTGTGGTGAAGGCAGCCCCCATTTGATTTGGCATCTTTGTGTTAGAAAAAGTACCCTTGGCATCTTTGTGTTAGAAAAAGAGTCCTGCAGCAGGAGGATACCCATCCCCAAGCTGGTGCTCCAGTCAGATTGATACTCCTTTTTGCAACCTCTGCAACCAGATGACAGCTGTTTGGAGCAGCCTGCCATTTCTCTGGGCCTGCTTCTTGCATCTCCTGCTCCATTCCACCCAGGAACCTGCACACCGAGCCATGATCCTCAGAACCAGTGCATCCCCATCACCAAAGAAAGGCTGGAGTCAGTAGGAGGGTTTGTTAGATTTATTGAGTGATCTCTGAGAAAAGGGCCTGTCCCTGGAGCAGGAGGGATGGAGGAGGATCCAGAAGCAGAGGACCATGAAAAGAGCACCTGACCTTGGTGTCCCTACAGGGCCAGAGCAACCAGGGGACCCACACTTGCTAGTGCAGCACACTCCTTCAGTGTTGGGCAGAAATCCAGCCACTGCCCCATGCTAACTGCCCCCAGACCTCAGACAGCCTGGGTCTCCATTCCTTGCTGGCAAAAGGAGGGAGAGACCCCTACTCCACTTCCCTAGTCATTCACAATATTCCGGGGGGCCAGCCCTCCCGAATATGCGGCTGTCAGTGTCACACCCTTCTCTTCTAAAAGCAAGAGAGCGGGAGTTCACTTTCAGTGGGCACTAAGCGAAGACTGGAGAGCTGTGCCAATCAGAGTAGACAAGAAATCCAGAGAAGGTGCTGTCTGTCTTGATGCTGGCATAGATGCCAATGTAATCGCCCACGCCCACCTGCACCCACACCTGGTCCTCCGGCTCCAGCCTCACCATGGCACCCCCGGAGAGCGAGGCTGGCTTGGGCCACCCCCCAAAAAACTGGAAGAAAGAGGCGATGGACTCGCCGTTCTTGACCAGATCAAACTGCAGGCTGGCCCGGTAGACGGTGGCGTGGACCGCGAAGTAGTAGACCCCGGGCACTTGGCAGGTGAATTTGCCGGTGGTGGCGTCGTAATGTCCCTGCTCGTTCACCAGCACGCGGTCGAAGGGTAGAGGCGCATCGGCTGGCGGAGGTACCCGGCTCTCTGAGCGCTTGGCGCTAAAGGCGGAGCGCGGAGGCACTGAGCATTCGCCCGCAGGCCCGGTCGCCCCCACGGGTCCCGCCTCTCCTCGCGGCCCGGGTTCCCCACGCGGCCCCGGCAGTCCTGCGGGGAATGGGAGGGGTTGGAAGGGCGAGCGTATAGGGGAGATCAGTCGCAGCCGGGCGACTCCAAGAACTCCCACCCGCCCCCGAAACGCTACGTCCTCTACTAGTGCCTCCCCGGCTCCAGTGTCTCTGCCCTGGCTTCCTGCAGGGGTTGGGGGTGGATCTGAGCTGCTGGGCAAAGAGGGTCTCAGGAGTTCAGGCTCGCGCCGGCCGAGCCACTGTCTCCCGACCCCACCCCTCCGCATTCTGCCTACGCAGACTGGCTTGGTGGGGCATTAGCGCCCCCTAGCGAGAGCCCCGAGCCCCGCGGCTCGGAGTGGCACAGGAGAGCAGGAGTCGCTCCCACATCCTTACGGACCGTAAGCAAAGGTGCTTCCTTACCCGGGCTCCCGCCCTCTCCTTTCTCGCCCGGAGTCCCCGGCACGCCGTCGCGGCCATCGCGGCCGTCGCGACCAGGCAGGCCCTGGCTGCCATGGTGACCCGGCGTGCCTGGAAGGCCGGGGTGCCCCGGACACAAACTGGGGATCTTGTTATCTTCCAGTGGGGGTGAGCCAGTCGCCAGGCTCAGGAACAGCAGGGCGAGGAGAGGCCTCATGGTGCTGGCACTCGGAACCCGAGCGCCGGTGTCCTCTTGTCGTCTGTGGGCCGGGCAGGACTGGAGTCGGGACCCAGAATTCTGGGATCCGCCTCGCTTCCCACCCTTGCGCAGCCCAACCAGTCCCCACCCGACTGCTATGCCCCGAGGCTGAGTGGCCAAGCTGGAGTGTGGAAAAAGAGGCACCCAGACCTCAGAAGCCGAAGAGCACAGGCGAGAGGGGAAGGGGAAGCCGGCCCTCCCTCCTCCTCTCCCCAGCCGGCGCCGAGACTTTCCCACAGTCTCCTCCCTCACCCATTCCCCCTCCTCTGCCGGACTCACTCCCTCCCGGCTCCCCGGGGCTGCCGACTCTCCGGACGACCTCCTTTGGGCACTCGCCACTCTGGACCCTCCAGTTGGCTTTGCTCCCGCCCCTTGTCCGCGTCGTTCCCCTGGTCCCGGTTCGCTCCCTGCCGGTTCTGCTCTGCTCCTCCCAGACTCCAAGAGGAAACCAGTTGTTCAGGGGCCAAGAGCTCCAGCCGGGAAATAGCAGGGAAATAACTCGTGGTGTCGCCCGGCGGCCGGCCAAAATTTGACAGGAAGGGAGGGGGAGAGAGAACTTGAGCAGGGCACGGGAAGGGCCGAGGGGTGGGAGACAGATAGATGTTCAGTGCTCCTCCCGTTCCCAGGAGCTGGAGGCAGCGATGGTGCAACGGCAAGACAGCAAGGACCGGACTCCAGACTACGGAGAACTGGACCAGCAAAGAGGGGAGGGCGGAGAGTTCCAGAGACAGAGCGCCAGCGGGCAATGTAGTTTGGTTGACTAAATGAAAAACACCAAGGACAGATGACAGAGAACTTGAAAAAGAATTGGAAAGGGAGAAGGCAGACGATAGGAAATCCTGGATAGAAAGCTGTCTAGATTGTCCAGCTGTCAGCTGCCTCTGGCTGTGCTGGCAAGTAAAGGGACAGGAAGGAGTGTGAAGGTAAGAGGGTTACTCGGCTAGGGATTGAGAATTTATCCTCTCTTCCTCCCCAGGAGGACCCAGAGAGGATGGGCAGAGTCCATTCAAAGGTCCCCCCTCTGTCCTCTGCCTGCCTACCCATGTAGGCAAAAGCTGGTGGGCAGGCGGCGGCAGGGCCAGGCAGGCCCAGCCAGCGTCAGGGCTGCGCACAAGCTTCCAGGCCAGCAGCCTGAGGCAGCCTGTTGCAGTTGAAGGGCCAGGGGGTGCCCAGTAGTGCCAGGCCAGATTGGCACTGTCGCTCTGCCTCCTGGCAGACAGAGCGGCAAGGGGGAAGGACGCTGCCCAGGAGGGTGCAGTGAGGCACAAGGAGCCCACAAAGGAGCCTCCGGAAATTCTGGTAGCAGGGAAGGCTTGTTAGGCTCTGTGGAAGAAGAGATCAGCCCTCAGGTGCTCAGTCCCCAGGCTCACTCTCCTTCCCGTGGCCTCCCTCCTTGTCTGTGTCCAGAGCACCTTGTAGCCTCTGAGGACATCGACCACCTCCTCCTGGGTGGCCATGCCCACCCAGATGTTAGGGAAGGCTGTGGTGTTGTAACTCAGACCGAGGCACATCTCCACCTGGACAGGCTCACAGGCCACCTCTGCAGGAAGGGAAGGGGACGATCACTGTGGAGACAAGTCACTTCATTGCTCTGGGTCCTTATATGGGTCAGATGGGGATTGTTGTGAAAAATCCAAGGAGCTAACAAGGAGAAATGCTTTACACACATCAGGGATCCCTGTTCTCCTTGAGAGCCATCTCCAAGCACCATTTGCCAATCCTAGACATCATGCAGGCACCTCTTTGATCTCAGGGAACGTAGGTGCCCACATTTGCAGGAGCTACTTGGGCTTCTGGAAGAAATTTCCCTACTCTGTGCAAAATCTCATCTTCATCTTTGAAGTGGGTTGTAGAGTGGAATTCTATGACAAGGTCACTGATTCTTGAAGCCCCAACCGTTGATTCTCAGATCCTTGTGTCCCTTTGGCACGACACTAAGTATCACTGCTCCCACCAGCTGAGAGTCTCTCTAGGTCTTTGTGAAGTGGCCCCCCAGGCAGGAGAGTAAGACCCAGCTGGTCCCTCACCCCAGTCAGAGAAGAGGGAAAGGGGTGTGGGGAATAGTGCAGGCAGGGTTTCTATGAGCTGGGCACCCAGCCTGCTCAGGCCTGAGCCTTGTTCAGGTTGCCAGGGGCAGGCTTCTCACCTGGGGGTGGAAACAGGGGGCTGCTGCAATTCTTGTCATCATTGCCATCTGCACAATCTCTCCACAAGTCACACATCCACTGAAGATCCCTACACCCTCCATCCTGGCAGAAGAATTCTCTGGGCCCACAGGGGTCTGTAGGCACAGAGGGCATAGCAGTACCCTGGAGTTGCCCCCCAGGGGCCCTGACCAGGTCCAGAGCCCTCCTCTGTTCCCCGAAGGTGTCTCTACTCCCCACAGCCACTTGCCCAAGGGCACCTACTCTCTGTGGCATTGAAGGCCCGGTAGGTGGCTGAGAAGCCCCCGCTGCTGATGCTACGATCTGACCTAAAGAGCACAGCCAGTTCGCGATGTGAGGAGATGAGATGTGGGGGTGGCTCTGCCCCACAGAACCTGCCAAGAAGAGAGAGAGTTGTCCTCGGTATGAGACCCCTGGTCAACTACTGGCTCCCCAGGGCGGGAGGAATGGAGATAATGACAGGCTTGCCAAAGGACTTCCCAGGGTTGGGGCAATTGCAGGAGTGAGGGCTTCATGGTAAGCGTGCATGAGCCACTTTAGAGTGATGGTGAAGAGCCTTCTGGACTGGATTGGAAGAAGAGAATGAAGCTGGGGAGTAAGTTGGGCCCATATGTAGGGAGCCTGGTGTGTCAGACAGTGGAGGATGGCTTCCCCTGGCTCCCGTACCTCCCCAGGAGGCTGAGGGCTCCTGAGCTGCCGGTCTCATATACCTCCACGTAGTCAAACTTGCACTCGTCCTGTGCTTCCAGGCTGAAATTCTGGAATTGTAGTTCTATGCCATGTCCGGCAGGCACTGAGATATGCCAGGTGCAAAGCTGGGGGAGGGCACAGATGGAGAAATTCATGGGACCTTCTCCTGTCCTGATCTGGCCATCCAGGACGAGCTCCAGAAGGGGCTTCTTAGCCCAGTGCAGTCTCTGCCCACCCAGCTTCCATCGGTGGTGGCTCTTAAGATAGGAAGGGCCTTTCAACATGCTTTGTCTCGGCAAAAGATTTACTCAGCATAGGAATATCTGGGTACACAGTAGGAACTTAATAATGTTCCTGTCTGGCCTGCTTGAACGCTGACCTTCCCAAGTATACAAGGCAGTGTCTACCATGCTGTTTCCAGTCACACTAACCTGAGTGTTCTGGGGTCCCTGTGTGTGCTACATCTCACCCCCCGGGCACTGCGCTTACCTGCTGGTAAGGGTGCTGCTGTAGGTAGCTGGGGGTAGAGAAGGTGCCCTGGAGCCCTGTCAGATTCCCTCCACACCCTGCAGAGAGGAGGAAGGGCTCACGAATTGCCAAGGCCTGTGGCTCTATCCAATAGGGGCACCAGTAACTGCTGGACGAGGGCTTTGACCCTGCCTACAGGCAAACAAGCACTGGGCCAGAACAACCAGGCAGGGGAATGTCAGTAGGTGGGGATTCAGGTTTGAGGTGGAGCCAGGGTTCGGGGAGTCCAGTTTGAACCTGGGAAGATGCCTGAAGACAGTACTGCCTTGCACCTGGCAGGCCCATACCCGAGAGCTTGGCACTACAGTTAGTCTCGTCGCTGCCATCAGCACAGTTGGCAAAACCGTCACACACTGAGTCAGGTAGCAGGCAGACAAACTGGTCACAGCGGAACTCATCATGGGCACAGTTCCCTGGTGGAGGGCATCTGAGGTCAGCAATCTCCAGAGTCGCCAGCCCTTTTGCCAGTGCTGGGAGTGACTGGAGGTGAGGGAGGGCATTGGGCAGCTGGGGACATAATGAGAAGTCACTTACTATGCCCAGGGGTCACAGCTTGGTACCAGGCTTGGAAACCAGATCCTTCCACACTGCTGTCAGAAACAAAGGCCACCTGGAGGCGGCTGGTGTTGGTGTTGAGCGTGGGGGGAGGCACCTTCCCACACACCCTGCAAGAAGCCAGTCCACCAAGCTCAGGGTCAGTCAGAGTGGAGCTTGCCTGGGCCCTGTGCTCCTGTTTCCTCAACCCCAGTCAATATGGTCAAAATGTTCCTTTTATGTTCCAGGAGTTCTTGAGCTTCCTAGCCCCTGCACATCCATCCTTAATCATGGGAAAGAGCTCCATCTACAACTAGGAAACTGAGGTCAAAGAGGGGACGTGATCTTCCCCAGGTCACACAGCAAGGTGGTGGCAGAGGGGTGCCCAGAGTTCAAGTCCCAGTCAAGCCCTTCACAGTAGCTTCCTGATTCTGCTCTCCTTCTCCCATTACCCTTCAGGGTGGGATCTCCTGGGGGAAGAGGGACCCACCTGAGGAGAGGACCGTCAGGTTCAGGAGTGATTTCCAAGCGATCAAATAGACAGGAGGCCACACCCTCCACGCTGAGGGCTTCAATCTTGAGCTGTATTGTACGGTCAGTGGCCACCTGGATGTGCCACACGCAGTGGACATTGGGAGGGTAAGGGTCTGGGTAATTTGGGCTGCTGAAGAAGCCCCTTGGGCCAGGAAGGAGGCCCCCACAGGCTGCAGGGATGGAGGTTAGAGTTCAGTGTTTGTAAGGAGAGATCATTTCCCCTCAAGGCTTCCCGGCTTCCCCTCTGAGCTGCCATCTTGGGTTTTCTCTAGAACAGCTGCTCTTCGTACTCACTGGCCTGGTGTGTGGGACTCTTGCCTGCCTCCTTCTGCCCTGTGGTAGCTGGGGAGGTGGTGGTGGTGGTGCTGGTGGTAGGGGTGGTTCCGGTAGTGGTGAGGGCTTGCACAGGCAGTGAGCTCTTGGTGGCCCCAGATGGGGGTGCAGTCTGCAACTCTAGGGGCAGAAAGATGAAGAAATGGCTTCAGAGGTGCTGGATCCATAGGGTGTGGGGGGGTGACCCAGAGAGTCTCCATCTAAAGCCCTTCTATCCAGCAGGCCCCAGGTACTTACGGGACAGGATGATGGCCACTAGCAGCCCAAGTAGCAGGAGCAGTAGGCTGGCAAGCAGGAGGACACAAAGCCAGGAGAAGTGACAGTCTGGTTGCAGCCCTCTGGAACGTCGGCCTATGGGCAGGTAGGGTGGGATTTTGAGAGCCCCTGTCCTTGGGCATCCTTCACACCGTCCTCAGCTCCTGGGCCCCCATCTTGCCCCCAGCTCACTCCCTGAGATGGTTACCGTGCCAGGGAGCTCGGATGCTGTGGCTGGCATCCTGCCGGAGAGCTGGTGGACAAGGCGGCCCAGCTTCGGGCTCGAAAGCAGGATTGTAGAACTCAGTCTGGAAGGCAGAGGCTTGGGAGCTGAGGGCAGGCTGGTTGGCGGAGGACACTGTGTCTCGGGAGGGTGTTTCCCTGTGGTCCTTACCTTGCTCAGTTCTGTCGCCTCCGCGCAGAGGATGACATCTGAGTAGTCTTTCATGGCCCCAGGCTTTGTATGACTTTCTGGAATCCCTGTGACAGTCCTAGACCCCCCAAGAGCCTCTTCTTTGGGCAGAGACCCCGTTCAAAGGAGCGATCTTTACTCCCAGGAGAAAAGGCTGCCAGGCTAGAGCAGCTCTGGGCACACTGGTTGGGGCCAGGACTACTCTGTCTCCATGTGGGGGAAGGGATGACAACCAGAAGGAATTCACAAAGGCATGAAATGGTCCCTTAATCCAACTCAGCTGAGGAGCTAAGGGCAAGACCCGGCACAGGGTGGCAGTTCTTAAAGGCACAGGCAGTGGCTGAGAACACCCAGCAGAGGAAACAGGTGGGCATGAGTGAGGGGAGCTTGCCACCCCTTCTCACCTCACCCCAGGTACTGATGAGCTCCTGGGGTGCTGGGAAGAAGACATGGGGCTACTTCACCAGTATCAGAGAGCCTCAGGGCATCTGAGAGAGAAAAGCTGGGTACAGTGGATGCACCTTCAAGGCCTCTGTGGCTCAAGAGCTCTGGACAAACCAACTGGCCACCAGCCTTCCCTGTCAGGGTGAGGGTGCATTAGCCAAGTTTGGGTCTTTGGAAGGTCCCTGTAGGTCACCTGTGTTACCAGGAAAAGGAGAGGAGCCATCATAGAAAGAGCATGTGTGGGCTGGAGGCGGCTGTCTGTCCCTAGGGCCCCTTGGCCTTGCACAGGCTGGGGTGAGTCGTCTGGCTGTTGCAGGGTGGGAAATACACACCGAAAATGAGATCACTTTACGTCTCTTCTCCATGAGTGAAGTGCTCTTGGAAAATCTAGTCTGGCCCATCTGTCCTCAAGGGAGAAAGAAAAGGGATTGCTGATCTGTTTTGTGTAAACCATGCTCAGGCTGAGTTGGCAGGGCAGAGGGCCTGGAGTCAGACTAATATTTATGTCTTTTAGGCCCTGGGCAAGAGCTCTCACATGCATTTTCTCTTCTTTCAAACTCTATGAAGTAGCATAACTATTTAAAAAACGATGGTGCTAAGGCTCTGAGAGGTTAAGTCACTTCCCTAGGGTCACATAGCCAATAAGATATGCAGACCAAAGTTGAACCCAGGACTGGGTAAATCCTAAGTGTTCAATTTTTGTGACCTACCACTTTTGCTCTATGGTGGAGATGAGGCATGTTTGGAGAGACTGGGGGACAGAGTGCCAAAAGGAGCAAAGAGAGGAACCCAAGAATAACCAAAGGAGACAGATCCTGTGTTCCTAAGGCAGCTCCTCTTGCACTCAGGAGAGGGGATTCCCCCACCCTCTTGACGGCCTGGGATGCTTCTGTCTAGGAGGTCAAACCTTTTCCAGGACTCTGGAACCTGGAGTCTAGCAGCACTTGGTCTTCAGAAAAAGTAATTTTTTAAAAACTCTTTTTTTGGGGGGGAGGAGAGGAGAGAGAGAGAATCAATTTTTATTTAGTTTTTCATGTGACTTTTGTTGCTCCAACACATTGTTGTGTGTGCTGGGGTTTGAACTTGCGTCCTCGGGCATGCCAGGCAAGCGCCATAACCGCTGAGCCACCGCTCCAGCCCCAGGAAAAGTAATTTTTAATTTCCAATACTGGGGACTGAACCAAGGGTGCTCCACCACTGAATGACACTCCCAGTCTCCCCATCTTTTTTAAAAATTTATTTTGAGACAAAGCCTTGCTGAATTGCCCAGGCGGCCTTGAACTTGCTATCCACCTGCCTCAGCCTCCTGAGTTGTTAGGGTTACAAATGTGTGTGCCCAGCTTTAGGGAAGGTACTTTTTGTTCGCTGCAGAGACAAGTTCTCTTGCTAGCATTTGGGTTGGATCGGACTGTGTAGGGTTCCTTGCCAGTCAGCCTGGGCCAGCGCCTGGCAGGGTGGCCTTCTGCTGAGCTTGGAGGACGTGGAGCTGGAGGGCCACGCCCCTTGGGTCCGCTCCCTATGACTCTTCATTCAGAGGTTGCTGAGCCAGGCCTGGCTGGGTGCAGGGCTGACCGGGTGACAGTTGTCCTCATCTTAAGTAGCTCCTGGTTTAGTGTGGTGATTCTCAAAGTGGGACCTGGGGACTTCTTCTGACAGTTCAAGAGGTTAGAACTAATAACACTAGGACATTATTTGCCTTTCTCAGTTTCTGCATTCAGTGCAGTTTTCCAGATATTTTGTGATGTGTGATTTGGTGACATGTGGAATGCAAAAGAGATGTGAGTCCAGCTGTCTTCTGATAGAACAGACGTTAAAGAGATTCACAAATGTGTAAAAATAATTTCTTTTAAAGAGAGAGGGACAGTGAGAGAGAGAGAGAGAGAGAGAGAGAGAAAGAGTCAATTTTATTTAGTTTTTCACGTGACTTTCGTTGCTCTGACACTTAATTGTGTACATGGGTGTTGGGGTTTGAACTTGCATAATCATGCATGCCAGGCAAGTGCCGTAACTGCTGAGCCACTGCTCCAGCCCTAAAAATATCTTTTTTAACTTTTTTTTTTTAATGTTTTGTTGTTAATGTTGTTTTGTAAATTTAGTATAAAAAGGCATGGTGAGGCACCCCTGAAATCGTAGTACCTCAGGAGGCTGAGGCAGGAGGCTCACAAGTTCAAGGCTAGACTCAGCAACTTAGCAGGACCCTGTCTTGAAACAAAAAGACTGGGGGTGTGCTCAGTGGTTAAGCACACCTGCGTTCTAATAAATACTAATAAATAAAATAAAAATTAAAAGCTGAAGTGGTGGATCAGTGGTTACGACGCTTGCCTGGCATGAGCAAGGCTGTGGGTTCGAACCCCAGCACCAAATACACAGCGAAGTGTTGGAGCAACAAAAGCGACATGAGAAACTAAGTAAAATTGATTCTCTCTTTCTCTCTCAGTGTCACTCTCTCTCTCTCTCTTTTAAAGAAAGAGGGGACAGTGAGAGAGAGAGACAGAATCAATTTTTTTTAATTTAGTTTTTCACAAGGCTTTCAATTCTCTGAGACTTCATTGTGTATGTGGTACTGGGGTTTGAACTCGTGTACTTGCACATGCCAGGCAAGCGCCGTAACCGCTGAGCTACCGCTCCAGCCCCTGCCCCCTCTGTTTTAAAAAATCGAAATTAAAATTAAAAAGACTGGGGATTAAAAAAAAAAAAAAAGACTGGGGATGTCACTCTGTGGCAGAGCACCTCTGGGTTCCATCCCCAGTAGCACAAAGGAAACAAAGCAGAAAGAAAACCAGCACCACAGTATGAGTGAAATTGAAGGCAGATCTCTCAACTCTTCTTTTTTGGCCATCGCAGCAGCTCTGGGAGGCAAGGCAAGAAGTGTTTTGTCCCCATTTTCCAGATGAAGTTAAGTGCTTCTATTTTTTGGTACCAGGGATTGAACCCAGGGGTGCTTAACCACTGAGCAACACCCTCAGCCATTTTTTTCATATTTTATTTTGAGACAGGTTCTTGCAAAGTTGCTTAGGGCCTCACTAAGTTGCTGAGGCTGGCTTTGAACTTGCGATCCTCCTGCCTCAGCCTCCTGAGTCGCTGGGGTTGCAGGGGTGTGTCGCCACATCTGGCTAAAGTGCTTTTCCCAAAGTTGTGTGGCTAGCAAGGAGCTGGGCTGAATGTCAGAGCCAAGTCTATTGGATGCTTGGTTTTCCCTTTTTTTTTTTTTAAGGGGCAAGGGAAGGGGGAGAGAATCGATTTTATTTTTTCATCTGGCCTTTCTCTGACACTTAGTTGTGTCTGTGGTGCTGGGGTTCAATCCCGCGTCTTTGTGCATGCCGGCCAAGCACCATAACTGCTGAGCCACCGCTCCAGGCCCTGGTTTTCACTTTTACATCCTTCCGCCCCTCCTTTTCTTTAATATTTCCCATGTTCTTCCTATAAACCTGCATGATGGGTGGAGGGCAAGAGGGCCTGTGAGCAAGAACACTTTATCAGGAGACTGTGTGAAGAGGTCCAGGGGGCTGAGGTGGGAGGTTATTCTACAGATGAAGAAGCTGAGGCCCAGAGAGATAAAGTAATTTGCTTGGATGATACCCTAGTCCTCTGCTGTTGCCTTTTGCATCCTGCACAGGTGCTTGTTCGTGTTCAGAGGGTGATGAAGGATGTGGCCCCTGAGAGGTGTCCAGCTTAGACCTAGTAGGGCCCAGGTAGATTGCGCTGGTTTTTTGTTGGGTATTTGTGAAGGTAAGCTTGGTATTTAGCTAAGTTCCTAATGATGCAGGTTGGGAAAACTTCTGCGACATGCTGTTGATAATTCAACCAACAGGCATAGAATTCCCATGGGAAGGAAACTGGGTGGACTGCACCCTGCCTCTCCCCGACAGGCAATGGTAACCTTGGGCAGGCCTTCTCCAGTCTCAGCACCCTCACTGCCGGAAGTGAGAGCGTGGCCAAGGGGACCTTATCCTAACTCTAAATCTTCATAGAAAGAAATGAGGATTTTTTTTCTGAGCGCTGGTCACTTAAAAAAAATTAATTCTATAAACTGGAACCAGGGAACCATAGGTATGTTAAGTCCCCTTCAAGGTCACACAAGAACAACTGCAGGCAGAGCACCTCCCCCAGGGGCATCTGCAGGAATGCCAGCAAAGAATAGGGGAAGAAATCCTAGTTGCTAGAGAGGGAAGCGTGAGGATAAACATGAGGGCAGACTTGTTTGTGTTTGGGGTCTGCATAACACCCCAGCCTGCTGCCATGGGGATGGTAAAGCACAGGAGACCAAGTTGGGAGTTGGGAGCAGAGGCAGAGGGCTTGAGTTGGGTCCTACCTCTTTGTTACCTTCAGTTCCCCAGTGGAAGTTAACGAAATGCACAGGGTGGCTTCCTTGCTAGATGGAAGGGCTAAGTGGAGTCACAGTTATTTGGGGCTCAAGTCATACACTTGGTTACAAACCTGTTTCCATTTTGAAGAGTACCTTGTTCACCTGTGGCTTGGGGTAAGTCATAAACTTTAAAAAATCTTATCTTTGGTCAGGCCACTCACTTCAAGGGAGGCCAGAGAAGTCTGGGTGCTTCAGGGAGAAGTTGCAAGGGTTGAGTCATTGCTTTCAAACCCCTTTCTCCACTCTTGGGCAATGCCCAGAAAAATGCCCCCCGTCCTGCCCCTTCCATGAAGTGGGCAACACACAGGCCTTGACACACCGCTGGTGCTTGCCTCAGCAAGAACGGGCTAGGTAGGCTACGATTTTTCAAGTATTTGGAGCCGGGAAGGCTGGAAGAATCTTCATGAAATGCTAAGTTTACCTAGAGACTTCAGCCTCCTAGTTCTAAAAGCATGGGGTGTAGTAGAACTCTTGCCTAACATGCTGAAGGCCCTGGTTTCAATCCCTAGACTATGCACAAAACATTTGCCTAGTTCTAAAATCAGCAGAAATGGAAAAGAAGAATCAAGAGGACAAAGTTGGGTGTGGTGGTACACACCTTTCGTCTCAGCAACTTGGGATGAGACAGGAGGATCATAGGTTCAAGGCCAGCCTAGGCAATTCAGAGGGACCCTGTCTCAAAATGAGAAATAAGGGCTGGGAATATAGCTCAGTGGCAAAGTACCTGGGTTTCAATCTCTCTCTCTCACACACACACACACACCAAAGGGTGGGGGCGAGGGGAACAAGAGACACTGTTTGAGTGCCTCAAAGAGCGGGGTTAAATCTGAAGTCTCGAGTTGCTGAGGCGGACTTTGAACTTGCGATCCTCCTGCTTTAGCCCCCAAGCTGTTGGATTGCTGGCATGTCCCACCACACTTGGCCTAAAAGTCTTGAGGAAGCAGCTCTTCGGGGGCTGTGGCATAGCTCAGTTGTACAGCGCTCACCTAGCATGCGTGAGGCTCAGGGCTCAATTCCTACCACCACAGAAAAGTTAAAAGCTAAGCTCCTCGGAACCAAACTATCGCAAAGGTAGCTGCCGCTTTTCATTTTTTTCAAGAGGGAGAGGTAGAACCAACTTTTATTTCTATTCATCTGGCTTTTCTCTGGCACTTAGTTGTGTCTGTGGTGCTGGGGTTTGAACCTGAGTTCGTGCGCCAGGCAAGCGCTCCAACAGCTGAGCTGCTGCTCCAGCCTGTTTGTAGGTTTTAAAGGGGAAGCTGAGATCTCTATCAAGAACCAGGCCCAATCACTCTCATCCAGGTCCAGCCACTCTGCACTGTGCCCAACACCTGCAGGAGAGGCCTGCCTTAGCTCACTGTAGGTCTTCATGGGCACAAATGTTTCAGCAAACAACTGTGTAACCCGACCAGCAGCTCATTTGAAGAAATGTGTTTTAGATAATTTTCCCAGGTATGAAAATGGTGTCATATAGAATGTCCTCCTTATGCTGAGATCTTTTGAAGTGTGATATGACACCTCATCGCTAAATATTTTGGCCAAAAGTATACATAAACAAATGCCGAAAAAAGTCAATAATGAGTAATAGTTTTACAGAATTGAAAAGTTTAACAAGTGGACTTTTTTCAGAACTCACTATAAACCGGATGGAGCAATGAAACAGAGCCGCTAATGCGCTAGGATCCCTTCCTACATCCAAACCCCTCCCAAATCAAGATTCCATCACTTACCAGCTTCTTTCTCAAAGCTATTATTTATTCTGTACAAGGTTCCACTGTACATTAGACATTCTTCTACTCTTGCTTACACAGTAAACAAGTGTACACCAGCCCTTGGGCTCAGATTCACAGGTCTTCCCTAGAGAAGGGTGTCAGGCCAGGTAAACTCAGGGTGTCTTTCTCTGGTCCCAGGAGCACTGGGATGGTCCAGGCTCCTTGGGGCACAGGCCAGGCTCAGCTGTGGGGGTGTGCAAAGTGCACAGTACTCCATGCCTCAGTGCTGAACAACTTTGCTCTCTGGGACAGCACAGAGTTTTGTCTAACAACTTAGGGCAAAATCAAGCCCATGGGAAAGAATCATGTGACAAGAGGCAAGATGTCCCCAGACACCCAGGCTCCAGCTCCTACAGAAGGTCTAATGACCAACACCAGGAGGAGCTGAGAGGTGGCATGGGCATCCCTGAGAAACGCGGTCCAGAGGGCCTGTGTCTATGAGGCTCTGAGAAGGGGCAGGCGGCAGGAAGGCCAGGGGAAAGGGATGTTAAAAGAGAATAAATTAAAGGTGAGAGAAGCTCTAGGGACAAGGGGCTTGTGCTATCCTTCAAATAGCTGGGGAGTAGACCAGGGGTAGGTGAGAGGCGGTGGGCAGGGAGAACTTGATACACTATCATAAGAAATGTCTTTTTACCTATTTCCCTCTTCACCTCACTGCAATGCACAACATGCCAGGGGCGAAGGGCAGGACCCTTTTTCCCCCAGTGGGTTTGAACATGGCACTGGGGAAAAGGAAAGGGGCTTAGGGCTATTTCAGGGAGGGGCAGTTACCCCCTGGTCCCCAAATGCTATAAGGCACAATTCTTGGAGGCAACTAGATTCCATCCAAAACAAAACAAAAAACCCAAAACAAAACTTTAGTTTCGATCCCAGGTGTACTGTGGCTATCCTTAGGCCTGGCCAACACCCACCTAGCACCACTGGGGGCTAGCTTTAGGAAAGTTGTACTTAAAGAATTAAACAAAAAGGACCAGCCCAACGTCCCATCTGTGAAGAGGTGTGGAGGAGAGGGTCTCCAGTCTGAACACTTTCATTACAATAAGTAAAAAAGCTGGGCTTTAAAAAACCCAAAATCAGCTTTCCTCAAAGACGTCCCCTTGCCTGTGCCCCTGGAATTAGCAGCGTTAAGAGGGCTCTTGGCTCATGGATGCTTCCTGCTCTGGACCGGTGAGCAGGTCCAGGTAGAGACTGGCGCCAGCTTCTCAAAGGTGCCATGATGCAGGCAGCGATGCTCCCAGCAGGCTCCAGAGGGCGCTGTCTTCCCAGGAGGCGCAGGGGCTGGAGAGGGTAGCAGGTGGACGAGGATCTTCTCCCCACAGACCGCTGTTGTTTATTACACACAGGAAAAAACCACAAGCTTAAATACGCAAACAAGAGAAGCCGAGGGAGCACTGTGCTGACTCCGGTCTCTGTGTCCAGTGGATCTTCCCGCCAGGCCACGGCTTGGGGGCACCCAGCTCCTTGCTCCAGACTCTGACCAGGCTGCATCAACTCCTGCTCAGCAGCTTTATTTTAGTTTATTTTCCTCTTATTTGTCAGGTTTTTTTGTTGTTTTTTTTGTGTTTTTTTTTGTCTTTTTAAAAAATTTAGGGTGTGGGGCCACCATGGGGAAAGGGAAAGGGCTGTAGCTCCTTGCTGCTACATACGGGAGGGTGGACTGGCCAACTCGTAGAAGAGCAAATAGGCGTCGCTGGTGCGCACTTGGCTGGAGGACATGGGTGTGACACTGTGAAGAAAGCAGGGAAAAGTCAGAGCCCTGGGGAGGGAGGCCATAGGGTTCACAGAGCTGAGTGGCTGAGGAAGTGCAAGGCCCCCGCCTCTAACTTCTCTATTACACACCCACAGCCAAACTCCATTTTTTGTTTTGTTTTTGTTACCAGGGACTGAATCCAGGGGCACTTTACCACTGAGCCTCATCCCCAACCCTTTTTGAGACAGGGTCTTCTTAAATTGCTTAGGGCCTTGCCAAGTTGCTGAAGCTGGTTTTGAACTTGGAATCCTTCTGCCTCAGCCTCCCAAGCTGCTGGGATTACAGGTGTGCATCACAGTGCCTGGTCCAACTTCTGTCATTTCAGAGTCTCAGAACAGGCAGCAGACTTGTGTGTGTAAATTTGTTCCTTTCCGTCCACTCGAGGTAGAAGCCATGCAGTGAGTGAGGCATGGGTGGTCTGACAGCCAGGAGCCCTGCCTGAGCACCACCCCCTACCTGGAGTCATTGAAAGTGTGCCATTCGCCTGTCACTGGACTTCGACAGTAGGCTGTATAATGGCCGCCCATGGTGGTTCCGGAGTGATTGGACACAGCATACAGGTTGTAAACAGCATGGTCTGAGGAGGAAACACAAGGTGTTGGGCCCCAGAGGTATTCCTTACCCCCATTTTTCCTTCTCCTGCTGCTTCTGCCCAATCTTCTGCTGATTCATGTTAGCTTCCTGCCATCTCCTTGCCTCCCACCTGTATCTTAGATACTTGTGCCTAGATTCTTCATTTCCTGCTGAAGATACTCACTGGTGTTTTCTGAAGCAAATTCTCTTAAGTCCAGGTCTCTTAGTGGGAAATTCACAAATGTTGTGAGCTTGCTGGTTCGTATCCTGGATTCTGAGAACCGCTTCAGGTCTGGGATTGATGTGAGTCAAGGATAGTCAGCAAGCAAGAACAGAGGCAATCAGAGACAACTCTGGGCAACTGCACTTTCCTCAGGAACCAGAAAAGCAAACAGCAGCCTGCTAGTTTCAAATTTTCCTATTTTGTTCCTCCACCAAAATGACCTCTTCTTGTCATCAGTCACCCTCAAAAATAAGGTCCCCACCCTGATGGACCTTAAGGATACGGAGCACCAAGATCTTTGGGAACCTCTGGATCGAGAACTTCTTTATACATCTTTTTCTGGCTCGGCAGCGACAACACGTCTGAAAGACAACATAAGTGAGGCTGGGCTAGAGAGAACTTGTAGGAGAAATCAACGGGCGAGCCCTATAACTCCTTGGTTCAACCTTCCCTAGAGAAGTCTCAAGGAAATATACTGTTGCTGTCACCAAAGGATGACTTACTGGCTTTTCATCGCCATCAAGCACATCCTCTTTAGTGAAGAGCCTCATGCAGTCCACTAGTGTTACCTCAGGATAACCTCGCTGCAGAGAGAAAAGTAATGGTCAGCTGTTGATGACACAGAAGGACAGGAGGCAGCTCCAAAGGTGGAGCAACAGGGGTGCCTACCTTAGCAATGGGCAGTGAGAGGTCCCAGAAGGGGTCAAAGACTGTAGAGCAGTAACCACAGTCGGTGCATGTCAGGGAGCTCTTTAGCTGCCCAACAAAGAGATCTGGGAAGAGAAGGCAGGAGATGCTGAACACAGGGGTGCACACTTGGTCTTCTCACTGCTCTTGCTTCAACTGTTGAATGTGGGCAGAGCAGGGTTCCCTGGTAGAATGATTCTTAAGGGTTTTTCTTTTTGCAGCGCTAGGAATGGAACCCAGGGCTTCACACATGCTAGGCAGGTGCTCCACCACTGGGCTCTATTGGCTCTAGTCAGGGCATTTCACGCTCTGCTCAGGCAAAAGCAGGCTACAGCAAAGCAAGCATTTTTTCCATTTGTGTGCGCACTTACCCCCAATCCGGCTATCTTCCCGTTCTAGATATTTCCTCCACATTTGTCGCCCTTTTTCATCATCACTGTGAATCAGAGAGAGGAAGGCAATTAGGTCAGACCTCAAACCATGTTAAGACTAAGGGTATGTCAACTTAAATCTTAGATCTTCAAAAGCAAAACTGGTTATCCCCAAAATCATTAACCCTAAAGAAGTATGCTAAAACTCAAGTTCATAAAAGCTTTGCTTCCTACAGCATTATCCCCCTACTTACGGGAGATGATCGAGGTTCTCAGGATTGGACTTAGGCCTCACTGTTACTCGGTTCACCTCGTTGTGGAGCCCGTCCAGAAGAAAGCGGAGGAACTCCTGAGCATCCTGCTGACTAAACCCAGAGAAAAGAGTGGGAGCAACACTTCTGTATCAAGACACTGCTCTTGCTGCCACCCACCCTGGGAGGATAGATCTGCAAGACCCTTACTTATAACCAACAAAGCGCGGTGCATATCTCTGGATCTGGGTCTTGAATTCGGATGGGCTCACCACATCATTGGGGGATGAAGTCCATATGGTCTGGATTAGTTTTGCAAACTCTGTTGGGAGGAGGAGGCAGAGAAAGAGTGTAGAAGACAGATGAGATATTTTCTATAAGAAATTCAAGCTAGAATTCCCCCCCAAAAGTAGACAAACGAGCTGGAGTGGTGGTTCAGAGATTGGAGCACTTGCCTGGCATGCGCAAGAACCTGAATTCAAACCCCAGCACCACATACACAACTAAGTGTCAGAGAAACAAAGGTCAGATGAAAAAATAAAATTCTTTCTTTCTCCCTCTTAAAAAAAAAAAACAGTAGGCAAGACAGAAAAGTGGAGAGATACATCGGAAACACAACCATTAGCACAGCCCCAGTGGAGTGGAAAAGCATCAAGAGAGGAAGCAGGGCCATATCCACGTGGGGCTCCCTCACCTTCCATGAGGGTTGTGTGTGCATTGCTGGTGTGGCTGAGGTCCCGCATGTAGAGCCTCTGGAGGCAGTAATCTCTCAGCTCCCGGGTGTTGCTCAGGCACTGAAGAATTGAGTTCATGAAGCACTGCAAGAGATGATCCAGTCAGTCAGTGGGTACCATAGTTTAGATCTTAAATGTTGTCCCCCAAAGGTTAGGAGCTTGGTCCTCAGCCCATGGTGCTACTGGGAGGTGCTGGACATATTAAGTGGGGCACAATGTGACTGGGAGTATACCCTCAAAGGGGAATGTGGGACCCCAGTCTCTTCTCTTTCATGTCCTGGCCATGAGGTGAATGGTTTTGCTCCACCACACACTTTTGCCATGTGCTGCTTCATCATAAACCCAAAGCAACAGGGCCAATTAATTGTTCATGGACTAAAACATCTAAAACTGTGAGTCAAAAAGAAAATAAAAACACGTAACACCTTATTGTCTTTATAAGTTGATTTCTCTTGGGTATTTGTTGTAGGGACAGAAAGCTGACTAACACAGTGAGGGAGAGGAAACCTTCATCTGGAATCTCTATTACTTAACACCAAAGGCTCTTTGGATTCATCTCCCTAGAAATGAACTTCTTATAGCCTCAAGTTCCTCTTTTCCTAAGTGAAAGGGTGAAGGGAAGCAAATTCCTACTACTGGCACAGGGGACTTAACTGATTATTTACAAATGGGGTGAGCAAAAGGGGTTGGTATGCTGGACAGAAGGGTGGGAAGCAATGGGTGTCCTTGAGGAGAAGGATCCAGGAAGAGTAGCAGGCTGACAGTTAAAATGGCAACTTCCTTTTGGCAGTGCTTCCTGCTGGGGGTGGGTGAGGCAGAGTCTAGCAATTCTGTGAAACACTGGCCAGGAAGGGCAGGTACCAACTGCCCTAGAGTCTGCTGGAGCTGGTTAGATTATGCCTGTTGGAAGAAAAGGGGGTGGCCCCATGAAAGAGGTGGGCTGGAAAGAACTCACCGTGTTCCCAAGGTTTCGAAGACCAGCCAGACCCTGGGCACTCTTAGAATTCTGTAAGCAAAGAAGATAAGGCATGTAAGGATGAGGCAAAGTGGCTGGCTCTGTGCTAGGCTCTCTCGAACAACTCTGCCAGCTGGAGCCACAAGCAGCAGGCCACACCTGTTATTCTTTTCTCAACCTTAGTCCCTGTACCTTGGAGGAAAGAGGACTGAAAAATGTCTATAATTTTCAACATACAACAAAAATATTCTTGAGGGCTTTTCTTTCTTGTATGGACTACATATTCCATCTTTGTTATTGTTCATTCTCTGCTACAATGGGAACTGGAGATTAGAACTAAAGACTAGGAATTCATACACCAGGGTACTTGATTCCTGGTTGCAAGAGATTTTAAGTCCCAAATTCAGGTCATATCTCAAATGACCTATATTTGTACTAGATGTTCAATATATAAAGCAAATATCATAACAGGCACTTGAAGGAGGTTATGAGAAGTTAAATGAAAAAACACCCAATTAAGTTTCGATATTCAGCTGGGAAAACCTGAAGTCAGTCTGCCATTCTCAATTGCCAGAGACAGGTGGAATTCCTTCCAGCTGAGCTCAGCTCCAAAGGGCTGATTAAAGGCTGGGAGAATCCTCCCCGCCTGTCTCAGGTTTCAACACCCTGACTGGCCACTGGCTGGGAATCCTTCTGATGGCATAGGCATATTGCAACCAGGCAGAGGTAAGCACCTGACTGAAGGTGCCACTCTTGCTCTTGTCTCTATTGTGGAGGTTGGTGAGGGGGCTGGAGAGAGAGCAGGTGCAAGATCATGGACTGTGAGCATTGTTTGTCAAGGCATCTTGGCTAATCCCGGGTATACCTCCAAGCAATCAGAAGAGCTTTAGGCCCAAAGGGTTAAGGAAACAGTGTGCAGGTGAGTCTGCCTCCCCCTCTCTTAGGGAGGGCACCTGGGAATAGGCAACTCTGGAGCAACACTGGCTGGGGCATGCGTGGGGCCAGCTCAACCCTGATCAGAACAGGAGCCTGAAATAACTCAGCTAAAATTACTCATGCCATGTGCTGACAGCCTTATAGGCTGTCAGCAGCTCAAAGCCCATGAGACTGTCAGTTGGGGGGTGGGGGAGCAGGCTGAAGGAGGGCTTTTCTCAAGAACTGCTTTGCCCATCCCACAAGTAAGAGGATCCCTCCCCTGGCCAGTTATCAGGTCCAATACTGATAGGAAAGGGAGAAAATACATCCAGAAGAGAGACCAGGTTTAAGCATGGGGCTGGAGAGAACACCTACTGGCAGCAAGCGGGGTGTGAGCATCCTGCTTGCTGGGGCCAGCAGGATGAAGCCACAAACAAAATCTGAGTTTTACCTTACTGTCTCACCCTGATGGACCAGTAAGAGGGCTACCACAGAGATGATTCCCCAGGACAGAGATCTCATCAGCATTTTCAGGCAGAACTGATGAAAGATTCCTCCCAGGCCCAACAAAAAACATTACAGAAGTCTCCATGTTACCCATTTGGAACCAAACCTAAACGTTAAAGTGTGCCCACACAGAATGCCCACTCCTACACCTATTTTTGGCAGTGCTTTATTAGTTCTTATCCCCTGTGCTTCAGACGACATCTGTCTAAACAGGCTTTAGATGCAAAGCATTCTACCATGATGACCACGTCCATGAACACCAAGGTAGGGCCCTCAGCTGAGACAATATATCACCAAGCATTAGTGGGGGTAGGGAATGGGACACCAAAGTCTTCTGCCTACAGAGTCACTCCTGTTTTCACTCTGATTCAGCAGTAGGAAAGTCAAGGAGAGGTATTTCATCCCTCATGGTTACTATTCCTGAGAATCTAACATTTCCATTGCTCTTCAGGGTAGGGAAATTGGAGGGGATCATTTAAGGCATCACTAGACCCTCTCTACTAATTTTTTCTTTTTTTAGGGTGAGGAGTTATGCGTTTATCTAAAAGGTCTTGAGTTCTAAACTACATGCCAGTTTCTGAGCACTCTGTGTTGATGTGGGGCGTAGCAATCCAGGGTAGGAGTAGAGGGGAGCTCAGGGCTGCTCTATGCCCAGCCAAATATTCTTCTGCCATGAATAGGAAATCAGGAGCTCCAGGGAAAGTCAGCACTTTCCATTCCAGAGAAGAACAAAATGTCCCAGGAGTGACCTTTCTTACAGGGCAAACAATCCTACCTCAGCCTGACAGGGAGAGGCTAGAATTGGTGGGAAAGAGACCCTGCACAACCAGCCTCTTACAGGGAAAGCAGAAGGAAATGACAACAGCTGTTGTGCTGGGACTCATGTACAAAAAAAGTTGAGAAAGTTTGGACCTTGTGTTCCCTTACACTTGGCCATCAACAAACCTAGTTTTGACTTAGTAGCAAGCACTGTTCTAGAAAGCAGATGCCACCTCCAGAGTCGGTAAACAGCACTCCTCTTCCAGGGCAAGATCCATGGCTCCAAGAACTGTCCCAAGGTTAATGTAAAGTTGTCATCTGGGATGGGGCTGATGAGAAAGGCCTACTGAGTTTTGTGTCTTTGCACTGGACACCCCAGTGAGGGCTCTCCTGCTTGCTTCACCTGGGCAGGAACGGTCAGCCAGTCCTAGCTGCAGCCAAGGAGCCCAGTGTGGCCCTGGCACGGGGCAGGGCATGCACTGCCAACACGGGAGCTGCTGCTTGTTACATAAGACCTGTCAAGCTCAGGCCCCTTCTCCCTTCCCCAAGGGGACAGTGCCCAGCCTTAGTCCCAGCATTACTTGGGGCAGCTGCTTCAATTGAGGGATCCCCTGCCTACTTCCCACAACTAGAGGACCTGGAAGAGAAGGGAAGTTGCCCCCTTTTACCTGTCTGCAACTCCTCTGCCCTTCACGGGGTCAAAGGACCCCATCCATCATCAACCCCTGAGAGAGAGAGCCCTTTGGGAACAGAGTGGGAGGCGGCCCCTTCGACCAGCCTTCCTTGCTGAGGTCTGGCCTTGGAGGAGTCACCCCTCAGAGTCCAGCACGCTGCCTGTTCCCTCATACATCAGCCCTAGTCAAGGTTACGCTTTCCTGCACCTGTCCTATAGGTGCCCGGAATTCAGAGACCAAGAGTCACCTGGTGCCCCAGTCATCGAGAGGGAGGGTAAGGGGGACTCTGGGGCTGGGACCTGGACAAGGGGAGAGGGCCGCGAGTAAGAGTGCGATCACCTGGGGAGGGGGCATTCCTTGCTGGGAGACCGTGGGAAAGAGGGGTGGGGGCTGGGAAGAATCCGTCCCCCCCGCCGAGGGGCGCGTGACGGTCGGGGGGCATCCTGGGGAGGAGGCAGGACCCCAGCCCCTTGGTGTGGGGGTCCCGGAATGCGGCCCGCGTACCTTGGCTTTGTTGAGCAGAAGCCCCACGAAGGTGGAGAGCAGCAGGGACGGGGAGAGAGGGGAGCGCGGCCGCAGGTCCTTGGCGAGGGCGGGAAAAGGGGCGGCCGGGGGCTCCTCGGGCAGGGTCACCGTGTACGAGGTGCGCATGCTGGGGGGCGGGCGACGGGCTCGGCCCCACGTCTAACGTTGGCCAAGGGGGCGCGGGGAGTCCCCGCGCGGTGCCACAGCCCGCACACCAAGGCCGGCGAGGCCGCCACAGGACACCGTCCGCGGCGCCGCGGTAACCGTTACGGCGGGGCCGACCGCGCGCCCCTCCACGTCAACCTCCCCACCGCGCGCTGCCAACCGCCCCGGCTCGGCTCTCTCGCTCCCGCGGACTGCCGGCCCCGCCGGCGCCTCGGGCCCCGCGACGTCAGCGCCGGGGCGGAGCCAGGCCCGAAACCCCGCCCCAGCCCCGGCGCCGGCACGCGGACACGAGCGAGGCCGCAGCGCCCGCCCCGCGCCGCCCGCGGGTTCTCCCTAGCACCCTGCGGCTCGCTGACCCCTCGGCCCGGCTGCAGCAAAGGGCTGCGGGTGCCCGGGAGGGGCAAAGCCGAAACGGCCAGCTCCAACTCAGAACAAGTTAAGCCGGGGTCCGCAGAGGACGCCTCCTCAAGACCCGGCGTCAAGCGGGTGAGCGTCCGTCTAGACAGCATAGAATTCCCAACTTTTTTTTTTTGGCGGGGGGGGGGGCTGCAGATCATTTTGAGAACTTCATAAGGGCTCTGTACTTTTTTTTCAGGGCAAAATGCACAGATGGCACGAACTTTTGTCCAGGATTCTGTGGGATTCAGGTCCTCGTGATGCTCAACATCACGCAGTCTGTGCGGGTGGACGGGCCCAGGTTAAGAAGACAGATTCCCCCTCTTCGTCCAAGTCTAGTTTGGCCCATCATCAAGAGAGGCAGTGTTCATTTTATAAAGTACAGTAGGTCAACCGGCCCTTCTAGCCCCAGGAAGGACCTTTTCTGGCGTCTTCTAGCCCATTACGCAACTCCATCTCTCCCAGAATCCCAATATTTGAGTTATTTGTGAGAGGTGGGCAGAACCGCACACAACTGGTGTGTGGGTAGCAGGCTGTGCTGACCCTAAGGGCAGCAACACTTGGACGCAGGGGTCTTGTGGGGCGGGGTTGTTTCCATGCCCCGCCCCCTCACCTAACAGGGAAGCGCACGAATCAGCCTAGAGAAAGTATCTTGTTTGGAGCTTGCCGGCTATTTTTAGCCAGTATTTTTAGCGTTTAAAAATACTCTGAGAGGCAGCAGCGTGCGCTGTTAGTCATCTGTGGGCTCCTTCTGTTCCTCCTGGCGTGCTCATCCCCACATGTACACGCGCACTGCACACACGATCACAGCCACATGGGGACTGTGTCCGGGACACATGTGTGGGTTAGGCCACGCACAAAACAGCAATTTAGTGATAATGGGAGGGGATCAAGGAACGTATCACCAGCATGCCCCTTTTCCCGCAGTGGTGGCAGGAGGAGGGGGCAGGTGGCAGGAATTGCAAGCCACAGTGCTGGGTGATCCTTGAGGGTAGCTGTATCAAGAGTGTGATCTCCAGACTCTGACCCAAGCTGGATGCTGGAACAGACTTTTTCCTCCAAGCTTCCTTCTTTCCAGCCACACTCTTTATAGCAGGTCCTGCACTGTGTGTGCAAAGCTTGCATTGGATACCATGGTGCCTGCTCTGAACCAGCTACAGTTCTCACATCCAGTCCAAAAACTTCAGGTAGTGTTTGTAAAGTTATTGTCCATGGGCTCCCTCTATTGTCGCCATTCTCCTGCTTCTCTAATCCCTGCCACCAACGAAACTGCTCTTATCCACTGCTTAAAAACAAAACTGCCAAACAAGGGGGCTGGAGCAGTGGCTCAGGGTTACGGTGCTTGCCTGGCATGCATGGGTTCAAACCCCAGCAGCCACATACACAGCTAAGTGTCAGAGCAACGACAGCCATGTGAAAAACTCAATAAAAATTGATTCTCTCTCTCACTCTCACTGTCCTTCTCTTTAAACAATAACAACAACAACAACAAAACTGCCAAACAAGAAGAAGCCTGCCACTGATTAAGTCCTTATTAAATGCCAGGCACTATTCTAAGGGCTTTATATATATATTATCCAAGTTAATTTCCATAATTACATGATGAAATAGCAACTATTACCTCTCTTTTTTAAATGAAGCCTAGAGAGGTCAAATGACCTGCCAGAACTCCAAAGCTAATAAATCACAATGTGGAGCTTTGAACCAAGACCTGTCTTAACAGCAAAACTCACACTTTTAACAGCTATAGGAAATTCTGGGATACCCTTTCTGCTCTCTGCCAATTACCTACTTGTAAATTCTGCTCAAGACTCATGTCTTCCACAAAGCCTTCCCTAATTAACTCCACCCAGTTCTAAACACCCCATTACTGCGTATCCTTAGTCTACTAGCGTTCAGTTTGCATGCTATTAATTTATCTTAATAGGTTTATCTTTGTTTTATAAGTGTATCTAAAACTTTGTAAATGGTCTTAGATTGTGTGTGGTTTGTCTTGGTTGTACCAGCACACTGAGCCTCCTCAAGGGCAGGGCTGTGGGTTCTCTTAATGAGGTCTTAATAAATGAGGATCAGACCAGGCTGAGCTCAGTCCCACTGAGCCTCAGAGGGTGGGGTGAGTCTGGTTCTGCATGTTGAGCAAGTGTGCTGGGGTGGGTGGGGGGTACTGCCCAAGAGTGCTCACCTACAGCAGCATTTGGCCTATGTCCCCATGATTTAGACCTAGTGACGTGAGCATTCCTGCCCCAGGACACCTTGGAAATCTGCCATGAGTGTTTTCCCTTTTTCCTCAGATGCAGGAGGTTGGAGGGGAGTGGCTTGCTTGGAGCAGTGGGGGCCAGATGGGGAAAGCTCTAGCATGTAAGTGCTTTGAGAAGTCTGGGGTGATTGGAAAGACTTCACAAGGGTCCAGTCTTATCCAGATGCATCCAACAGGTAATTATGACATTTCTCAACTAACCCAGTCCCTGTGAAACCCTTTCTCCCCAGTGCCATTTCTTGAAGTGGGCTGTATACAAAGGAATGAGTCTTTTGGGATCTGAGTCTGGCCCAGGCTCTGTGGTTTCTGTGCCTTAGTTATACTGATAATCTGAGCTGGGCTCATTCATGCAGACCAGTACTGACATTTCTTAGAACCTGGGCTTGCCCTGTCTCCCATGTTGGATAAGTCATTTTCTTCATCTCACATCCTTCCTGACATGAGATAGAGTATAAATACATTAAGCTCTGAGTTAGGTCTGTGAGGGCAGGGCCTAAGATTATCCTGTTTTCTCTCAGATCTGAGTGGGTAGCTTGGTCCGGGGTTTGGTGACACTGCTCAGGCAGATGAGTCAAGGCCAGTGGCCTGGCTCCCAGCAGGTACCTGCCGCTGCTACAGTAAATGCACAGACTAGTGTCTGACTGACAGATGAAAAGCTTGGAGCTCTGCATCCTTGTTAGGGGTGGGCTTTCAGGCCACAGTGTGCCTTGGAGAGGAGGGTCAGTCTACTCCCCCCACTGGCTGTAGGAAGTTCTGTGTCCCTGTAAGTTGAATCCCCCAGAGGCCACATGCTCTGTACTCTTTTAAACCCCAAGCAGTCTAGCCTGAACTAGCTGAATTCCAGAAGCCCACACACTTTCTTCTCTTGCTTATGCGTCTGTCCGGGGTGCCAGATTCACTTATCCATTGAGGTGAGGGGGGACAAAGAGCCACGTGTGCAGCTCAGGGCTTTGAACATGATGTTTATTTCTGAAGCCGATGGTCAGTGGAGCGGCTCCCCCAGGGGCAGGGAACATTTTGCCAGGCTTGGATTAACTTCTGAATTGCTGAGCCCCACCCCAGCACCACATTAACTCATGAAGACATCCTGGGGTGGGGGTGGAGGAAAAGGCAGGATTGATGGTGCTGGGCACCGATTGAGAAATCAAACCTGGGTCAGGCAGTGCCAAGGCCACCAACCAGGTCACAGCCCACAGCCAGTCTTCAAGGAATGGAGACATCAGCATCTTGCTGATTCTAATCACAAACCACAAACCAGCTGCCCTTTCCTTCTGCAGCTAGTACTGGCCCTCCCTTGGCATGGGAACTCTCCATTAATGCTTCCCCTAGCAGCACAGATTCAAGTCATAGGAATTTCATCCTTAGGATGGCTGAGTGAGTCTGGGGTGGGAGTAGGTGAAGATAGGTCCCAGGGTCTCAGGCTGCCAAGCCCTCAGAGATGCCGTCCAGTGTGGCTGAGGCAACAGTGAGAAGAAGCAAGGGACAAGAGAGGAAGGTCAACTTCTCTCTCACACAGGAGCTCTTGAGCAGCCCTGCCATCCTCAGCTTGTTCTCTCTGGAGAACCACCACTTGCTGCAGGCAGCATTCAAGTCCAAAGTCCCACCCTAGAGGAAAATCACATGACCTCAGCTTATATAATCTCCCTGACACCAAACAGCTGGAACCCAAGGCTTCAGAAGATGAGTCAGCAGCCCCAGGGGCAAATAGGACCCAGGTACTCAGGTTCCATTGCTCCAAGCTGAGAGCAAGGGTATGGAAGACACTGTTTGCAGGAGAATAGACTGGCCCAGACTCTGAGCCTCTGTGTTGAGGAGCAGGTGCCTAGCCTGCTGATTGTGCTCTGGAGGGCCCCGCGCCAACCCCTGGCTCTTCTTGGGGAGCAAAGGGGGAGGTCTGGGCGGGGCGAGTGTAGGGCTGAGGCCAGCAGGCAGAAAGCCAGGACTGGCAAGGAGCAGCTGGAGGGGTGGAGCGGAGGAGGATTAGGAAGGATTGTAGGGGTTAAAGCGCAGCCTGCCAGGGCTCAGTGGGAACAGCTTGTCCTTCCACAGGCCCCAGGAACAGGAGAGGTGGGGCCTAGTGGGGAGATGATGGGTTGGTACTCCTGGCTCCGCAGGGCCTAACTACCTGCGCTGGCTTGTAGTCCCAACTGGGGGTAACTAGCTTTTATTTTTTTACCATCACTGTCCCTTCCTGGCTCATCTGTGTCCATTTTCAGCGGAAGGGGGAGCCTCAGGGCAGACCCTCATTATCCTCATGCTGAGCTGCACCCCACAGACTGGCATTTTGTTGGTGCCTACACAAGTGTGGGGAGGGGGTTTTTCAGAATTCATGTTCCTCCCCACCAGTTCTTGTGCTCAGTGGAGTCTGGAATATTCCAAGTTCCTGTTGGCTGTTATTGTTAATAAGGGGGAGGAGTCTGGTTGAAACTGTTCTACTCCTGCTTGGGACCTGAGTCTGACCTCCCTTTCTCTTTGAAAACCAACTGTAGGGGCTGGAGAGGTGGCTCAGTGGTTTCGGCGCTTGCCTGGCAAGCACGAGGACCCGGGTTCAAACCCCAGCACCACGTACACAACTGAGTGTTGGAGCAACTAAGGCCATGTGAAAAACTAAATAAAGTTGTTTCCCTCTTTCTCTGTCTCTCTCACCATCCCTCTCTCTTTAAAAAAAAAAAGTCAATAAAATTCTCAAACTGGTGTAATATTGAT
>PVKS010022340.1:0-33864 GCA_004027875.1 Aplodontia rufa | reverse complement strand
TCAGGGATATCCTTCTGAGATGATTCCCCAATATTCCCACCCTCCAGTCTCCTAGATATCCTTCCTAAGCCCTCCCCCCTCCCTGTCCCCCACTCTACACCTCCAGGTATCCTAGGCAATCATCCCCCTGTTGCGTTAAGAATCATACAATTTGAGGTTATTATTACCTTAGCCATCTAACACACTGCTTCCCAATGTATTCTAGCTTCAACAGATAAGAGAAACCATTTGGCCCTTGAGTCTCAGAGATTGGTATACTTCATTTAGCATAATTCTTTCCATCTCCATCCATTTGATTTCAAAAGCCATAATATCGTCTTCTCTAATGGTCGAGTAGCATTCCATTGTATATATATAACCAAAGTTTTTGTATCCATTCATCAAGTGAATTGGTTGGAACTGGGTTGGTTCCATAATCTAGCTATAGTGAATGGAGCTGCTATAAACATTGATGAAGCCACATCTCTATAATATGCTAATTCTAACTCTTTTGGGAAAATACCTAGGAGTGGGATAGCTGGGTCATAAGGTGGTTGCAGCCCTAATTTTTTGAGTAGTCTCCACACTGCTTTCGAGAGTAGCTGAACCACTTTGCAGTCCCACCAGCAGTGTGACAGTGTTCCTCTTTTCCCACAGTCCCTTCAGCATCTGTTGTTGTTCATATTCTTCATTTTTACCACTCTAACAGGAGTGAGGTGGAAAATCATTGAAGTTTTGATTTGCATTTCCCTTACAGCTAATGATGTAGAGCATTTTCCCATACATTTATGGGCTTTCTGGACTTCCTCTGGTGAGAAGTTTCTTTATAGATCCATAGCCCATTTATTGATTGGATTATTTGTGATTTTGGTGTTTAGCTTTTTTCGTTCTTTGTATATTCTGGATATTAGCCTTCCATCCCAGGTGTAACAGGCAAAGGTTTTCTCCCTTTCCGTAGGTTCTCTCTTGATGATCTTGACTAAATCTTTAGCTGTGCAAAAGTTTTTTAGTTTAATTGCACCCCATTCATTTATTCTTGACTTTACTGCTTGAGCCATGGGAGTTTTGTTAAGGAAGGTGCAGCCGACTCCTTTGTCCTATAATGTTAACCTTACTTCTTTTTCTAGTAAATTTAAAGTTGTTGGGTTTTTTTTAACCATTTTGATTTCATTTTTGTGCAGGGCGAAAGGTAAGGATCCAGCTTCAGCTGTCTACACATGGCTGACCAATTTGTTCAATACCATTTTTTGAACAGGCTATCTTTTTTCCACACTAGAAGCATACTACATTTTAAGAATCAAAGCATATATTAAAACATTACATGATACCCCATAAATTTTGTTTTATGTATCATTTAGAAATATATTCATTTTTGTAATATTTATGTGAAAAAGAAATACATAAGATGGAACCTTAGATAATTCTTGTCAAAAAAAAGTTATTCTTATTTTAATAGACATAGAACCATCTATTTCTGTATTTTTGAAGATATATCTAATTTTCTCCCACTGTGACTCAGTTTTCACCATTCTGGTTTTTTTAAGAGAGAGGGATAGTGAGAGAGAGAGAAAGAGAAAGAGAGAACCAATTTTATTTGGTTTTTCATGTGACTTTCATAGCTCTGACACTTTGTTGTGTACCGGTGCTGAGGATCAAATCTATGTATTCATGCATGCCAGGCAAGTACCAAAATTGCTGAGCCACCACTCCAGCCCCAGTCATCACCATTCTTGAGCAGACTTATAAATGTCTTACCTATGTGAAGACTTTTGATGCTGAGAGGGAACACTTGACTCTTGAAAGACGCATAAATTAGGAGAACAAAAAGGAAAACAGATAAACACAAAGAGTCTGAGGTATAGTAAAATAATTATAGATATGATACGTTAGTGAACCTGGTTGGACTTAGGAGTTCATAAATAAGGGCTTATACTAGTATTCTCCTAAATGAAATCTAGAAGCTACCCATTTCCAATATGACATTTCATATATTCCATTTTGAAAGTGATAAGGAAATTGTGAATGTAAGGAGATAAAAATGGATACAGACTACATGGACCCATGTAGATCCAGTGTCAGACACTGGAAGGGAGAGAAAGAATGAGAATTCTGGAGGAAATGTGAGAGGAAATTCAGATCTTTACTAGTTTAACCCAATTCTCTAATAGTTTGTATGTTTTCTTGGAAGGAAAGTTTATTGAAACACATCAGTTACCTTAATTTTTCAATTGCTTTATACAGATTACCACAGAGTGGTTTAAAAGAACACCCATTCACTAGTTTTCAATTCCACAGAGCAGAAGTCTGGGTAGTCTTAGTTGGGTTCTCTACTTCAGAAAGTTTCACAAAGAAGAAATCAAGGTGACAGCCAAGCCAGGCAAGTCTGTCTTTTGGTGGCTTTATAAAAATGTCAACTACAAAAACACCAACAGCCCAATGATAAATGGGCCAAAGAGCTAAATAGAGACTTCTCACTAGAGGACATTGATCAAGCCAATGAATACATGAGAAAGTGCTCTAAATCTCTAGTAATCAGAGAAATGCAAATGAAAACCACATTAAGATATCACCTTACACCAGTCAGAATGGCAAAGATGAAGAAAATAAACAATAATAGATGCTGGAGGGGCTGTGGATAGGCACACTAACACACTGTTGGTGGAGCTGCAGACTGGTACAGCCCCTCTGGAAAGCAGTGTGGAGAATCCTCAAAAAATTAGGGATGAGTCCACCATATGACCCTGCTATTCCACTCCTGGGAATCTTTCCAGGGGACTTAGAATCAGCACATTACAGTGACACAGCAATATCTATGTTCACAGCAGCACAATTTACTATTGCTAGGCTATGGAAACAACCCAGATGTCCCTTACTGGAAGAATGGATCCAAAAACTGTGGTTACATTTATACCATGGAATATTACACAGCAATTAGAAACAATGATATTGCAGCCTTCGAAAGTAAATGGATGGCTATGGAAGAGATCATGATGAGTAAAATCAGCTTAACCCAGAGATCTATGGGTAGATTGTCTCCACTCATCTGTGGAGGTGGGGACTAGACCCTGGACAATGAGAAAGTTGGTCTAGTAGCATGTGTTAAATCCAGATAAGATGTAATGCTTTACAACCTAATACTTTTTTTAGAGATATAGTGGGAAGGGGAAGGGTGGGATAAGGGAGGGTAATTGGGGGGGGCACTCCTGGGGGTAATTGCAATATCCAGAATATATACGCATTTTATATTATTTTGTTAAAATCTTGTAAGGTTGTTCAAAAATAAAAAATAAATAAAATAAAAAAAAGATACACTTTCAAATATATTCTAGCTATAGTAAAAATCAGTTCCTTGTGGTTGTGGCACTTATCAGCTAACCAAAGGCCACTTTAGCCTATTAGAGTCCTAATGTAATGCTTATCCATTCTTTAAAATCAGCAATGGCAGCTTTCTCTCAAGAAATGACTATTGCATGTTTCAAATCATCTTGTCACTTCCTGTCTATCACCAGCAGGAGAAATAGTTTTTAAAGGATTTATGTGATTAGATCAGGCCCACCTGTATAACTCCTTATCTTGAAGCAAACTATGTCATATACACAAACTAATTATGGGAGCAAAGACCACCATATTTGTTGTACTCAGGATGATGCAGGATATGGATACCAAGCAGCAGGAAATCTCAGGGCCATCATAGATTTCTGACCACTCCAGCTACACCTTTACTTCTTCTAGTGATAGAATTTGATGACAGAATCAGTCATCAAGACCTGATAATGTCAAGTATTACCATTTACTGTTTGTGAATTCTAATTTTTCAGTGACAAAACTATTATACCAGAACTATTTCCAATAAATGTAAATGTTTGAATTGTTAGGGGAAATAAATAATCTTGAATATATAAAAAGAAGGTGAAAATACTTAATTTCTCCCTTATAGGTATCTTCTACTGGGCCCATCACTCACCCCACTCTTTTTTGTTGTTGTTTTTAATTATTCAGCCCAAAGAGCAAACCAGTTGGAGCCCCTATTATAAATGAGTATGCTGATGCCCAGCTACACAACCTGGTGAGGAGGATTCGTCAAAGAACAGCCCTGTTCAAAAGAAAACTCATAGAGGGAGAAATATCCTCACCTGAAGCCAGCCCACCAAGTGGTAAGCATTGTGCCCTTAAAGAAGTAGGAAGAACGAAATCATGAGGGCAAATGCATTTTGCAAATTATGCAGTTGGATCTCCCAAAACTGATCCTGAGACAATGATTTAGTTACAAATAGTTTATCTCAAGAATGGAGCATACAAAAGTGTGTGTGTGTGAAAATGTACACACACACACATCTAAGAGATTTCAGAAACTTTGGTTGTTTAATAACAGATAAATACAAATCAAGTTGTTAATTACATGAGTTAGAGTTAAGGACATTCTCATAGTTCTATATAACATATTGAGTTTTCAAAAGGAACTATGTATTACATAAGTTCATTTCTAAATAAATAAATTATAATCATTAAAGTTTGCCAAAAATATATGAAGAGACTATTTTGAGCTTTATTTACCCATGGTTTGAAGGATATGTGTGAAAGATATGCTTTCTCATCGAGCTAAAACCTGTGAGATGGTGTGCATTTGTTTTATAACTCCTTTGTGACACTTTATTTTTTTAAGAGAGAATCAATTTTTATTTGTTTTTCTGACACTTAATTATGTATGTGGTGCTGGGGTTCAGACCTGAGTCCTTATGCATGCCAGGAAAGCACTTTATTGCTGAGCCACCTCTCTAGTCCCCTTTGTGACACTTTATTAGTGACTTTTAAATTTGGTATGCATTTCTCAAATTCAGTATTTTCATTACTTGGATATTTTCATATGTTATTTTATTTTATTTTATATATTTAAGTGTGAAATATGTTTTAATATACATACAGTGAACTATCATTATTTTAAACATGAAAGTTTTACCTCATCTGCCTGTGTTGAGAAGATTTTCAGAAGTTTTGGATTCATCAAATCTAGCCTTTTGCGCATTAAGCTAAATTTTATTAACCTATTAAAAATGTTTCCTCTTTTTTCCCCCTATAAAGCAAAGCCCACAGCTGTAGCATCAACACAAGAAAGTAAATCTCAGCTAAAAAAAGATTACCATGGCATGTTGTGTGGCAAATTCCAAAAGGTGCCTCTGACAGAGTGCCTGAAGAGAATTAAACTTCCAAGAAGCATAGATTCACACACAGGTACCGTCAACGGCATCCCACAATCACCGAGAACACCCATGACCCAAAGTCACGGGGAGCCGCTGTGTTCCCTACTCATGTTCTGAGTCTATCTAGAAAGCATAATCTAAGCTACATAATCTCCAAAGAATTGTTTGCTGCTCTCTGGTGGGGACAAGAAATCTAAGATTCCTGTTTTTAAAAGACAATCTAAGGCCTGTATTGAACATAATTACCTTTGAAAAGAAGGCCCCAAACCACTCAGCAATATGTACACACACACACACACACAAACACACACACTCATTATAAAGCATTCATCTTCTAGGGCTTCACACTGTTAATTATTTTAACTGAACAAATTCCCTCCTGCTGCCTCCCCTGGGCAGAGAAAGGCAATATGTGAAGGGAGGAGGACTGCCTTCATGGGCTGATTGTCTGCTCTCTGCATCAGAGCCATACCCTTCTGGCAGGATGAGGCCTTGACTCCAGACCTGCCCTGGGCAATCCTGCTGCTCAACCACTGAGGGGCAGAGACCTGTTCGTCAGTGGCCGAGCTGCAGGGGAGGCCTGAGCAGGGTCCATCTGACTTCTTGGGTTTCTAATTACCTGAATCCAAATAGTGTGGTTACCCCCTGGGACAGACTCAGTGTGGACAAGTAACAAGGGGAAGACTGTCTGCTGCTGGGACAGTAAATAAAATTAGTTTGTATCCCTTCTACATACAGCACCTCCCACTCTAGTGGTGGAATTTGCAAGTTGCTCACCTCCAAAGTCTAGTGACTTTGCTTGACCAAATAAGAATTCTTTTATAATGTTTGTTCCATGCCATTTGAATGACTGTTTTTCTAGATCGCCGCTATCTTCTGTGGCTATTGATTATCACCATTGTTTATAACTGGAACTGTTGGCTTATCCCACTGCGCCTGGTCTTTCCATATCAAACACCAGACAATACACTCTACTGGCTTATTTTGGACATCATATGTGACATCATCTACGCTTGCGATATACTGTTAATCCAACCCAGACTCCAGTTTGTAAAAGGAGGAGAAATAATAGTAAGTGGAGTTTGGGAAAGAAACTAACAAATGAACAATATCTAACTGTACTACAAAAAAATAAATTAGCAATGTTATCTTATTTAATGTTCAACTGGCTATCTCTGCATAGAGGGGTCCTTAACCTCAGGAAACCACCAGTAAGAATAATAATAATGGTAGAATCACAACAAAGCAACAGTTTAGTGTGCATTCAATGCTGGAGATAATGCATCTCCCTGTGTCTTAGTTTCCTCATCTTTAAAACAGGAATATAAATAGTACCTTTTTAATGTTGATATATAGGTTCAAAGAACTGATGCACATATGGAAAGTGCCTAATGCTGTGCCTGGTGCAAAGTGGAGGAGTATCAAATGTTACCTGTTTTATTATTTTAATTTATTGATGCATAAAGTCTCATGTAAGTCTTTAAACGACACCACAAAAAAAAAAAGATGTTATTGATCCCATTTAGATAATAATAAAATGAGGTTTGTAGAGGGTAAATGATTCGCTCAAGGCACAAAGGTAGAAAGTAGCAGGGCCAGGATTCATATGTAGATTTACGTTGGCAAGTTTTTCAGAATTTGATAATACTCAAGGATGCAAACCTAGTGCCAAGTCTGAAAGTGTGAAAGCTGTACATTCATTTTACCTAGGTAATGCTCTTTAAATGTATAAATTATCAATATAAAAAAGAAAAGCAATATATATTGCTCTAATAGTCAATATTCAAACAGCATATAAAGCAATTGCTTTCTATTACATTGTAGTCTGCCCTTTGACTCAGTAACTTTTAAAAAAGATGAGTATTACTTTATTCATTAAAGTGTATTCAACCTCCCAAGAAATGGCATGGTATTGAATGAAAGCACTCAGCCATAATTTATTTGGAACATAGATTCAGTCTTATTTATCAGTATATAGTCACCACCAAGCACAGTGCCTGCATATAGTATAGAAGTCTAGTCAAATGTTTTAGACCTGGACATGTTAGGGGAAACTAACTTGAAAAGCAAAGATGTAGGGGCTGGAGCAGTGGCTTGGCAGTTATGGAGCTTGTCTTGCATGCTTGAGTACTTGAGTTCAAACCCCAGTACCATGTACACAGCAAAGTGTCAGAGGAATGTAAGTCACATGAAAAACTAAATAAAAATTGCTTCTCTCTCTCTCTCTCTCTCTCTCTCTCTCCCTCACTCTCTTTAAAGAGCAAAAAAAGCAAAGATATGGAGCTGGAGCAGTGGCTCAGCAGGTAGAGCACTTGCCTGGCATGTGTGAGGATCCAGGTTCAAACCCCAGCACCAGATGAAAAAATAAGTGAAATATATTCTCTTTCTGTCCCTCTCTCTAAAAAAATGAAATTAAAAAAAGATATCATGATACTTTTTTTATTAAGGAGTTGAGATGTTATACAAACATAAATGCATATAAAGTAACAATATTATATGCATTTGATCCTAAAACAGAATCACCCCCACATTGCCCACATCCCATTCTCTTGATTCTTCTATATATCCCCCCATAACAGGCATAAATGTCCATATATATATATATATTTGTGAATTTTCCATAAATAATTGATTGCATAGTTATTATTTGGCTTTGGGGGGAATAAAGAATATGTTACATTGTTAACTGTCTCCCTAAATCCCTCCCTATCTTCTCTGCCTCTCACCTCCCCTCTGCCTCTCTCCTCCCTCACTCCATCCCCTACATATCTATAATTCCCTTAGATTAAGTGTTGCTACACCTTTGGTAGGTATAATACTAGAGCTTGTCTATTTTTCACCCAAGCCTGGGTTTTGTTCTAGCCTCCACAAATGAGGGAAAACATTTTACCCTTCTGTCTCTGAGTTTAGCTAAATTCACTCAGCATGATTTCTTCCACTGCCATCCATTTAACTTCAAAGGCCAAATATTGTTATTTCTAATAGCTGAGTAGAACTTCACTATGTATGTATACTGGAGCATTAGAATTCATTCATCCAGTGAGAGACATCTAGGTTAATTACATAATTTGTTATTGTGTTGAGATCCGTAAGTGTTCTTATGTCCTGGAGTATATTTTGCATATACTTGGGAGTATTTGTGTTTGGAGCAGAGATTTACTGTGGTTATATCTTCCTGATGTATTGTTCCCTCTACTATGATGTAATTGCCTTCTTTATCTCTTCTGATTAGCTTGTGGTTGTAATCTACTTTGTCAGATACAAGGATACAACACCAGCAATCCTGGAAGATTTTTTTCAATCTTTTTACCCTCAATCTCTGGATGTCTTTGTCTGTAAGATGGGTCTCCTATAAGCAGTTTATTGTTGGATTTTGTTTTTTGATCCAATCTGCTAATCTGTCTTTTAATTGATGCATTCAGATCATTCACATTCAAGGTTAGGATAGTTACTTGGTTGTGGTTCATAGTCATTATGTTTTATTAACGAGTTCTGTGCTGTCTTTATTTTCCTTTGATAGCATGTACTTTTATTGAATTTCCTCTGTTTGAATGTTTTGAGGATTGTTTTATTGTTCTTCTATCTACTTTATCTTTTGGAATTCTTTATAATGCTGGTTTTCTGTTCATGAAAGATGCAAGTTCAATCTTATCATGAAATGTTCTTATTTTTCCTTCGAATTTGAAGCTGAGTTTTGCAGGGTATAGTATTCTTGACTGCAGGTTGTGGTCATTCAGAGATTGAAATATCTCCTTCCATGATCTTCTTGCTTCTAGGGTCTGAGCTGAAAAGTCAGATGTAATCCTTACTGATTTGCATCTCAATGTGATTTGGCATTTCTCTCTTGTAGCTTTCAATATTCTTTTCTTGATTTTGATGTGTCTCAGTAAACTCATTTGATTAGGCCTATTGGTTGTCCTATAAACTTCCTGGATGAGCATATCTGACTCTATTCTAATATGGTAAATTTTTTTCTTTAACTATTCTGTTAAGAATATTCTTTATGCCATTCCTTTGCATTTTGGTTTCTTCTTGTATCACAATTACTCTTAAATTGTTTCTTCTGATTTCGTCCTAGAAAATTTAAAAGTTCTGCTCATGCTGTTAGTTTTTTTTTCTTTTTTGCCATCCTTGCGCTCAAGTTTACTCAGCTTACCCTCATTGTCAGAAGTTCTTTCTTCAGTAGCTGAGGTTCTGTTTTACATAGAAGTTAGCCTATTGTTAAATTCCTCCATCATTTCTATGATGTGATTGACTGAAGATTTTAACTCCATTACTTCCTTTTTTATTATGTCTAGTTTTTTGATTATAGAGATTTTCATCTCTTGAATTTTGTCATTTAGTCCCTTCATTAGATCTTCTTTTAGTCCATTGTTCCTTTTAGTAATCAGATTGCTGATAATTTTTTTCTGGGTTTTCATCCCATTCCCTGTCAATGGGCACCTTGGTAGGGTACTTGTGGGTTTGAGATGAACCTTTTCTAGTTTGATTTGTCATTTTCTCTGAATTGAGGTTCCCTGGAGGCCCATGTGGCTGTATCAGCTCAGCTCCAGGTAGGGATCCTAGATGGTGGGTGTTCTGAACACACCTGGGGGCCTGAATGGCTGCTCGGTGGTTCGTCCCAGCTCAGGGCATGGTCCTTGGGTGTGAGAGTCCTGGGAGTGCCTGCCAGCCTGGGACCAGAAGCCTGGAGTCCTGAGTAGCTGCTGGGTGGGTCAGCTCAAGGCCGGGCAGGGATCCTTTTGGGTGGGTGTCCTGGCTGTACCTGGGATCCCGAGTGGCTGCTAGTCAAATCAGCTCAGCTGTGGGCAGGGTCCTTGGTGATGGGTGTCCTGGGAGAGCTTTTCAGCCCTGAACCAGAAGCCTGGGGTCCCAAGAGGCTGCTGGATGGGTCAGCTTGGCTCCAGGTGGGGATCCTGGGCAGGGGGGATGGGCATCCTGGACACACCTGGGGTCCTGAGCAGTTGCTGGGCAGGTCAGCTATCATGATACTTTTAATCAGTGTAAATTCACTGCACTGCCCAATACAATAGCCACTAGGTACATTGCGTACTCAAATTTTAATCTTTTTTTTTCTTTCTTTTAAAGAGAGAGAGTGACAGAAAGAGAAAAGGAGAGCTAATTTTATTTTTTTAATCCAGTTTTTGTTTTCCTCTATTTTATTGTGTATGTGGTGCTGGGAATCATACCCAGGTCCTTGCAAATGCCAGGCAAATGTTCTTCCACTAAGCCACCTCTCTAGCCCTCAAAATGTCATTTTAATTGATTACAATTAAGTAACCTTAAAAAAATCCAGATTTATCAGCCACACTATTGATATTTCTGGTGCTCAACAACCACATGTGGATAACAGCTACCATACCAGTCTACACAGATCTCTACAATTGTAAAATATGCTATTGAAAACAGCTATAAGGGACTGAGAGAGCAATCAGCCTTTAGCATCCCCACCAAGGAAGCCATGCCACAGAAAAGGAGTCACACACCTTGCCACCATGTGCAAATTTCAAGCATACAACACTGACACAATTGTTTTATTTTTAAATGAATAAGGTATTTTCTTTTCCAAATTCATTGCTTCCCATTTCTTATGATCAAATGCAGTGGACTGCCTCAGAAATTAGCTTAGTTACCCTTAGGAAAAAGCATCTCCTCCTGGATTTATTCTCATATTGAAATTTCATACTCAATCGAATTAATCTAAAACAGAAACAGTAAAATATGTTTTCACAAACACATACCCAACTCTTACAACATCTACTTCTTAGCCCCTTCACTGGCAGGCCAGCAGAATGCTTACTTTCTAACTGATGTCCACTGTGACCTCCCTGTCCCAAGTCACAGCAAGGGCTACAGAGAACATGTCCTCCAACATCACAGGAGGAAGAGCAGAAGGCTAAGTGTATTGCAACTTGGGATCATGTATAATTTTGGAGACTAGAGGTATGTTCCTTAATCTCTTGAATATTTTCCTTTGAATCTTCAGGAGATTTTACATTATTAAAAAGCTGAAAATAGTAGTTTTGATTATTTTTTCTTTAAAAAAATTTTTTCTGCGGAACATCCCCTATATTCAAAATCTTCCCTCAAAAGAAATTGTAAAGGCAAGAGCCAAAGCTGTTGCAAAAATCTAATCAAAATATTCCTTGTGCAGACTCCAGAGCATGAGCTAACTCACCAGCACCATCCCCTGAGCTGTGGCAGCTTGATGAATGATGATGATGGTGTATAAATAAGAAATAAACAGTGCCAAAAAAGAGCACTAATTTCAACCTCCATTAGATGCACAAAGGGGGAGAAAATCAATGTTTGACAAATGGAAAATGACAAAATCAGTAAAGGAAGACTTTTATTTTCAATTTTTAAGAGTCCTTTTGCACACAATGGAGTGTTTAAAACCAAGAAAAATAACCAATAAAACCACATTCAACTAGCACTATTTAAAATGCATTATCACAAGCTACATATATAGAGCAAGAACTAATTGCTTTGTTTGTTCAAAACAAGTTCAATGGTTTCTTTAATTTAGAAGAAGTAGTTTTAGCCTTTGAAACTTGATTACATTTTGGAAGAAAGATTATGCACACCATGTACTCCACCTGAAAGTCTCACTACACTTATCCCAACCGTGCTACCTTTGATGCACAAAACCAAATTATTTACACATTTATTCACAAAAATTTTAAATACTTACAGTTCCCAAATAGATATAGCTACCTAGTTTATTCATTTGTTTGTTTAGGACTTAACTGCACTAGTGTTGGAAGATGGAAATACTAATTCTCAATAGGTTTGAGGGGAAAAAAGTAGCAGAACAGATTGAGGTGCTAACAGCCACAGTAGATGGAATCAGGAAAGTTTAGAAGTTTTCCACAATATTTATTTACAAGAGCTTTCTTCTGAACATGGTACTATACAGAGGACAGAATTTTTAACCACAGACAAGTAAAGTAACTCTTGTATGTAATTTCCCTTACACATGGAAGAGCTCAAGTTGGAAATGACAGTGGGTATTATTTACATATGAGACACATTCCCAACCCCTGGTAGCTAAACCTACCAATGACAAGGATCCATGGAAATGCTCAATGCCATCTGGAGACAATGTCACTCGGGCCTTCTGTTACAGCCAATTGCTTTTTGCACTTAATCCTCACAATTACTGTTTTAGATTGACCTGAAGAAAATTAACCATTCCCTGCTTTAAAATTAACCATTCCCTATACTTTAATCATATTTTTGTGATTTGATTTTGTCATATGAAAATTAGCCTAATTATGATATAGTAGGAATAAATAAATTTATTTTTTTCACTGAACATTTTCTTTTTCACCAGTAAAATGGGAATTATGTCTACCTTATAAATCTGTGGTAAAGATTAAATAAGATTGCATGTTCATGCAACCTAGAGACTGGCATACAGAAGATGCACAGCAAATTTTTAAATGAATTAAATGAATGGAAGTCCACACAGGAAAATTTTCCTGCTTGTCCCTATTTATGTATGTAACTCTCTTCCTTACCTGATAGGTAGTTTCTTGAAATTAAGAACCATACTCAGTTTATTTCCCTATCTAATCTAGTAACCTGAAAAATATATTCAAGCTATATTTTTAGGAGTGAACAAATAGCAATATTGGTTCAAGCATTTTCTTTCCTTAAATATTTTTTAATCTGTACTACAGTTGTTTTCAATGATATTTTTTTGAAATACTTCTTTTATCTACTATTTGTAAAATTGCAGAATTGTTTATTGGAAGAAGTAAATATACTAACATTCAAGTAGAACTTCTTCAAAAACTGTTGAAAAAGGATTTAGGTGCAATTAGAATATCTTCCTAAAGTAAGCCTCCCTGAAGAAATGTTGCCTGCATAATGAGGAGGCTTAAAAGAGAGAGAATTAAATAGGGTGACATTTTAAAAATAAGTGCCTGATTGTTACCAGTAAGCAAGCTGATCCTCATAAGGCTAATGACGCCAAATTTATTTAGTACTCTAAAGACGAGGGATTTTAAAATCACTAGATGGTACTTTCATTTAATCTAGCAAGATTTAGTTGCATTTATGTTTATTCAACTCTCAAAGTAAAGGGATAAATGTGCTAAAAACATTCTCACAGAGTGGAGGGAGGATATAATATTTTAACTTCACAGCTCAGCCTTTAAACTGTGTCTGTCTGTCCTATACACACACTTTGAAAGAACTGAATGATTTTACTTGAGCTTTACACATGATTTATGAGGCTGACAACTTAAATCTGTATATGTCTGCTCATGGCTTATAAGCCATTTTATTTCACAGTACAAATCATTAAGTGAGCATGTCATATGTTTTCTAATATATTTCTATAAAATTTAGCTTGTGTATGTGGGTGAAAATTATAGTCAAAACAAGGGGAGAAGGAGCTGGAATTGGGAAAGGTGACTAATCAATCTTTGATATTAGTTGGCAGTAGTTTTAAACTTCTAAACTTGACCAGCATGGATGATAATTGCTTGACAATGCTGCTTCCATATATCAAAATTCCAATACTTCAACTAATTAAGAGTACAAAGATAATTTCTTCTTACATATAAATATATTTAACTGAAACATATAAATATAAGTCTAATATTAAGTATTAATCCTTTTAGGTATGAATATTAATATTAATGCTTCCCTATTCATCTTTTAGGTATCATACATTTATTGAGCACCTACTACATGTTCAACACTATTAGGAACTAAAGAAACAGAGAATGCAGATACCTACTGTACTTTCTTACATAGTTTAGCTAGGAAGGGCAGACAAACAAAATTAAGACATTGGAATCTTATGTTGCAAGTCCTGACAAAGGTGAGTCCAGGTTGCTAAAAGGTTAAGAGAAAACCACGTGAAGGAGGAAACACTTGGTCCAAATTTTGATAGATGAGTTGGAGTTACCTGCCCCTGCAAATAAAGAACATGTGTGTTTTCTGATCTCTGGGAACAGCATGGGCAAAGGGGTCAAGGTGAGAAACTCTGGAGCATTTGAATAACTGCTAAACAGAGTGGATCTTTGATGCTGCAGGAGGAAAATAAGGCACATCAGATCTTGATGTGCCTTGAAAGGGAGCTTGGATTTTTTTCTCTCAAAATCATGTAGTCATAGGATTTGACATAAATAGGAATTGTTAAAATATTCTAATTTAGAGAGATCATCTGCCTGCCATTAAAGAATGAATACAAGGACACAAAACCTAAAGCAGGAAGATCATGGCCAAAAGGACATAAGAACATGAGACCATTTTAGGAAGAATCTGTTGAGCTCAGTTGCTCATTGGATGAGGGAGAGAGGGTTGTCTGGGAATCACTAACCAGTATAAATAAGGATGTTCATGGGATACACAATAGCAGGAAGAGGGGAATTACAATTGGGCTTAAGGGGAATAGAGAATGATGATGACTTTTAAGTTTGGAGCAAATACCTCAACAAGTAGTATTAGGTGGAGGTAGAAATTTGATGGCATCAATATAGACGGTGATATTTGAAGCTATGAAAGTGAATGAGATGTCCCAAGAAATACTTCTGAAGAGAAAAAAGAAGGTAAACAAATCTTGGGGAGCTTTGACTTTTATATAGTTAGTTCATGTCCAAGAAGGACACCAAAAAAGTTGTAATTTAAGAATTAAAGTAAACCATGAATGATACTGATTCTTTGAAAAGAGACTATTTCAAGGATAAAATATTTCCAAAAAATAGCAAATGTTGTAATATGAGTGTAGTTTTTCTCACATCCTTATCAAATTTATTATTATTTGTATTCTTGATAATTGCTATTCTGATTGGAGTAAGAGGGAATCTCACCATGGTTTTGATTACCATTTCCCTTGTTGCTAGAGATCTTGATAATTTTTCCATATATTTAGTGACCATTTGTATTTCTTCTTTTAAGAAGCGTGTATTTAGTTCTTTTGCCCACTTATCATTTGGGTTATTTGCTTTTTTGATATTAAGTTTTTTGAGTTCTTTATAGATTCTGGATATTAATGCCCTGATAAGCAGATGGCACAGGATCTCTCATTTTGTAGGCTCTCTGCCCTCACTACTAATTGTTTCCTTTGCTGTGCAGTAATTGTTTCGTTTAATGGCATCCCACCTATAGTTTTATTTCTTGCATTTTAGGGGTCTTGTTAAGGAAGTTGTTTTCTGTGCTGATATGATGGAGTGTTGAGCCTACATTTTCTTCTAGTAGTTGCAGAATTTATGGTCTAATTCCTAGGTGTTTAATCCACTTTAAGTTGACTTTGTGCAAGGTGAGAGAGAGGGGTCCAGCTTCATTCCTCTTTATAAGGATGTCCAAGTTTCCCAGAACCATTTGTCAAAATGACTATCCTTTGTTCAACATGTTTTTGGCACCATTGTCTAGTATCTTATAACTGTGTTTATGTGAAATGAATAGGTTCTAACTTTCCAATGTATATATTTATATGAACATACTACAGTGACTATCACTATGTATATCCATAAGACACTAATTTTTTTAAAAATGTAAACAAATAAAAAGATCAGTAGAGCAGAGGAAAGGGAACAGGGAGATGGAATAGGGGAAGGAGAAGTACTAGGGACTTAGTGCAAATTATGCTCCATCCATTTTAATTATGTCAAAATAAATCCTAATGCTATGTAAAACTATTATGAATCAACAAAAATTTTTTAAAAGATGAAAAATGATTCAAATGCTTGCATTCATCTCTTCATTCCTGTATCTTCTTCCAGTGAATTCTTAGTGTATTATATTACAGTTGCTAAACAAATCAGTTTTGTCCTCATATAGGTTACCACTAGATCAAGTGGACTGGTTGTAAACAAATAAACCAAAAATATACATTTCATTTCAAAATATGGCAAGTGCCATAAGAGAATGCTAAGTACTACAAAAGGTTTCCTGGGTGTGGTAATTAGGAGGTTACTGGTGGCTTTTGCACTATTCATCTTTACAGGATGAGAAAGTAGAAAGAAGCCAAAGTGCCACCACACTGCCATCACTTTGCAGTGAGTTAAGGATAAATGTGCAAGAAGGGCATTGAGTAAAGCATGTAGGGACTCTCTTGAGAATCTGGACCATGACAAACAGCAGGACAATAACAAAGAAAACAAAAGCCAATGCAGGTGTTCCATTTTAAACTATGGAGGATGGAGTATATTTATAGGCTAAGGCTAGAGGGAACCAGTAGAGAACAATGGCTATAAATATAAAGAAAAAAATTGAGAAAACAATTAATGAAATCTGCTACAATTAATTGAAGTATAAATATCTTTCAGGTGGATTCAAATGAGCTGAAGAGACACTACAGGAATTCTACAAAATTTCAGGTAAGTGACTTACAAATAATTGCAAAACTGTTCAAGTAATCCATTGCCATTTTAATCATCTTCCTTTGTAACAAAGTTCATATAGAGGAGGTTTTATTAGACAATGAAGTTTTTGCTTCTTGATAATTCATGGTACATTCCCTTATATGTGCAAATGGGCAATTCAATATATAGCTTCTTATTAAACAGATCAAACTAAGTAAAAAAATTCCCACACTTAAATTTGACTTAATACCAAATTTGTTTTGTCTACAAAATTCTAGTCCCTGATTCATATAGCATGATGATTTGAAGTCTGAAAAATTATTTCTACTAATGTTCTTTTTTGTTCTTATAAACAAAATGGGAAAAGAAGCAATTATTTAGATAATGTGGTATCTTCCTTTCCTCAAATTACAATATAGTCTTGTGTTTTATCACTCATAATTATTTACAAAGTCTTATCTTTTATTTTTCCTTCTAACTCTGAGATACTGGTAAAGATTAGGGATTATCCAGTTACCTAGTCTGTATGTGTGAATTCCAGCCTCCTACTTCAAGGACAAAAATTTAGTCACCTCAAATTTTGTTAAAAAACACAAATATGGGTTTAAAGCCCAAATTGTTCCTAATAATATCTATGGTAATGAAAATTCTATTCAGTTTGTTTTTATTTTCTAATAATTTTCTTTGTAAAAAAAATCACCACATACTTAAACATACTCATAGAAATCTATAGTACTTTGATGAATTCTACAAGAAGGATGAATATTCTTTATAAAAGCCACAAAGTTTATTCCAAAGCCATAATACATGTTTGAGTTTCAATAATGGTCAAATTAATTCATGTTTTTAAATTGTGTTTATAAATATAAAATTTTACATTTATTTAATTGTGGTCATTCCTCCTTTTGAATTTCTTTAGCACATCATCCATATCTTATGGCTTTGCATTACTATTATTAGACTGCTGACTTCTTGTGGACAGAAATAATCTCTTATGCTTATTTCAATCCCAACATGCTTTACAAAGTGCCTGGTGCAAAGCTTAATAGTGTCAGTCAACACTTACTCAATTTAGTGTTCTACAATTCAAAAAGGAATCATTCCTGTCTACAAAAATTCATGTCAATGGCTTAAAAATGATGAAATGATGGTCTACACAGAGAACTTGAGTAAGGAGTTTCACAACTGGATAGAAAACAACTGAAAAGATCATTATGGTATGAGTCAGAAACCATGAATTCTAGGGTAGCATTAGAAAAGTCTACAGTTCCACATTCCTTGCTTCCTTCTTTGTTAGGCTTTATTTTAGTAATGTTTGGTGCACCTCCTTTCAAGGATCGATATACATAGGGAAAAATCATTGAGATCTGTGACATACTGCAATTTCTGAACCAACACACCTTTGGTAAGGAATTTGTTTATAATAGCTAACCTGGTTAAATCAAACTACAAGTTCCATTTCTGTTCAATAGTAGTTGGCTTTGAAATTCTTACACATAATTGATTAGTTCAACTCTATTTCACATGTGCAGTCTTATTATATGCTTTTAACTGTGCTTAATTGTCTTAAGATATCTTAAATTTTTTAAATGGTCCCTGTTTTTCAAGACTTTATACAATTTAATGAAAACAAATAATTATTTCAGATAAAAAGTTTCTTATTGCACTCAGTGAAGTATGCAAATGTATTGCTATTTCATAAATACCAGTGTAAGAAAGGGACAGAATAATGTAAATACATGACAAATTTAAAAATGTATACTTTTAGCCATAATAACATAACACTTTTAACACCTTCCCTCATCAGAGTTGGTGATTAACTGTAAACAGACCTGATTTCTTTCTTCTCCACTCTCTTAGTTTGCCCAGTCTCTGATAGATACTTTTACAGAAGTTAATTGGTCACAAATGGTCCAGAGTACAAAGTAGTAGAAAACCCTGAAGAACTTGGCTGAACCACAGCAATATAACATGAAGAACTGCCCAAAATATAAATATACAACCACTGCAATGAATGTGCGATGGTTTCAAACAAAGTCAAGAATGAACTTGATTTTTAAATATTTAAAAGACTATTTAAAATGTGTTTTAGGACTAACACACTGCTGATGGGACTGCAAACTTGTACAACCACTCTGGAAAGCAGTGTGGAGACTCCCCAAAAAACTGGAGGTAGAGCTACCTTATGACCCAGATATCCCACCCCTGGGTATTTTCCCAAAAGAGCTAGAATCAGCATACTAAAGAGACACAGCTACATCAATGTTTATAGCAGTTCAATTTCCAATAGCTAAATTGTGGAACCAAACAGGATGCCCCTTGCTGGATGAATGGATTCAAAAATTGTGTGTGTGTGTGTGTGTGTGTGTGTGTGTGTATACATACACACACACAAATACATATATAGATTCTATATGTAGATTCTATATATATATTCTATATATCTATATCTATATATAGTCTCTCTCTATATATATATATATATATATATGTGTGTGTGTGTGTATGTATTCTACTCCACTATAAGAATGATACCATGACATTTTCAGCCAAAAGGATGGAGTTGGAAAAAATTATGCTGAGCGAAATATCCCAAACTCAGAGACTATATATATATTCTCAGATTCTATATATATATATAATATAATATATATATATATATTATACTCCACTATAAGTATGATACCATGACATTTTCAGCCAAATGGATGGAGTTGGAAAAAATGCTGAGTGAAATATCCCAAATTCAGAGACTAAAGAGCCAAATGTTTTCTCTTATATAGGGAAGCTACTGTAAAACCTAAGACAAGATGATAAGCAACTGAGATTAAGTAATAAACTCACCATAGTTGAAATTCCATATAAGCTGCAGAACCATACCTATGAAGGTGGGGAGAGAAGGGAGGGAGGCAAGAAGGAGGGAGGGATAAGAGGGGTTATCAATACAAAGGGAATACTCAACTCCCATTAGAAACCTAGCTATACACAGGCAGGCAGAGAAACTTGGAAATGTCAACAATTATTATACATGTATATGTTCATTTCAAACCATAGTATGGTGGGATTACAGAGGAGACATGAGTTTGGGGAACGGATGAAGGGAGGTAGATCCTGATTTAGGATCAGCCTTAACTTACTATCTCACTATGTCAATATCCATGTGTGCATAAATATGTAACAACAATTGCCTGTAAGTTTCCATGTCAAACTAATTTAAAAAATGTGTTTTAGGGGCTGGGGTGCCTAGCATGCTCAAGGTCCTGAGTTCATTCCCCAGTACCACCTTTAAAAACAAACAAACAAAAATGCTTTTAGATAAAAATGTATTTTGATATGAGCAACCACACCACCTCTGAAGTATACATGACATCTCAATGAAAACTCTAGCAAATAGAGCACCTATGGAGATATCAAATGCAGGAAGGTGGGAATGAAATGCATTGGAAGAAGGTGAGAAATAGTATCTGTGTTCTCATGGTGCTAACATGCCTCTCAAAGGCACCATGCATATTTAACTAAAAACAAATTTTTGTTAAACAACAAATTATTTATTGTGACAGGCCAACTTTCACCTTCATTGCTATAAATCCATCAATGCCCAATAAAATATGTAAACACAACATAATTGTGAATGTTTTCTTCCAACAGTTGGATGTTGCATCAGTATTACCATTTGATGTTCTCTACCTCTTCTTTGGATTTAATCCAATATTTAGAACAAATAGGATTTTAAAGGTAAAGTAACTCCTTTCTTTTTACAATAATAGAAATCTTGAAGTAATTTAAAATATCCTAAATTAGTATTCTTAATTCTTCTCCAAACTGTCTTCCATTTTTCTGCCCTCATCAGTGCTATAATTTTTTTAACTGAATAGTAGAAAAATGTCACTGCTGTAAATTGCTGCTGGTTATTTTTATCATATATCTCATAAAAGGCATTATGAAAATTTAAAAGTAGTATAATTTGTACTTCTAAATACAACTCTAATTACAAATGATTTTTTAAATGTTTTCTATTTGTTATTTTTTTAATCAGTTACTGAATGCCTGAAATATGGGCTATAATATGAAGGAATTAGATTAGTTTATCTCAAAGTTATCTCACTCATCTAAAATTCTGTAAGTTGAGACTAAACACAAGCATACTTTTGCATCACAAAATTTGGTACAACTAAAATGTTCATCAACAGGGAAGTTGTTAAAAACCCTAAGGTACATCTACATAATAGAATATATTGTAGCTTTAAAATAAAGAGGAAGTGTTGTATGTACTAACATTGAAAGACCTTCAAGATAAATTGCCAAATCAAAAGGGGAAAAAAACTAGACACAGAACAGCTTTTATAACAATGCTAACTTCTGTTTAATAGAAAGGAAATAACTAGTAAAAGTTAACCACCACCTTCCTTTTAGAGATGAAAAAGTGAAAATTAGCATGCTGAAAAAAAATCTGTACATACACGGCTGCTGGGAGGCAATATCTGAACTCTATCATATACTTACCTGACTCCAAATTCTTTGTTTAATCAGACTGGCAGGTAAATATCAGATAGAAAGAGCTTTCTTTTCATACTCATGATCTTTCAAGTTAAATGGCCCTTACCATACTTCCATACACTCAAGAAAATTCTGGAGACTACTGGTTTGACTGTTCAATGTGAGTATAAATTGAGGCAGCACACAACATTCCAAGCAGCCTAGTATTGTGCCAACTCTCACCAAATAGCTAGTCTCACATGCAAGCTCAGAAAGTACTAGCTCAAAGATAATAAAGTTTCAAAAAGACTCGGGTTCTATGGATTTGGGAGTTTGTCTGGCATTATAATAAAAGCTTATGAAATGCCAACTCCTCATACCATTTTGTCTGTATTCTTAAAATATTTGAAAGCCTTCTATATTCAGTAGTAATTTCAAAACATAGGAAGATTATAGGAGATTATAAAAGTCAACATTGATCTTCTTTTCTTTGCCTTATAGTCCTGTTATTTCACTTATTCATAAGGTTATCATTTGAATGGAAAATTCTCTAGAATAAATATTTGTCATCTCTTTGCCTCCTGGCTATAAAACAAGAAAACTAATTATAAATTTTCCCTATTATGAACACTTAAGCTAAATTTTAAAACATTGCTCCTTTTTGCAAAATTCTTTCAAAAGCATAATAAACAGGTTACCACAAGTTGAAATTATCATAATCAGATGATTTGAGGAATGTTTTCCTACTCAGAAATTATGGAGAAACAAGGCATTTGTCTATATTTCTAATTTAAAAGTTATTTCTATTATATATTATTTTTAATTCCAACGTTCTGTGGCAGTCACATCTGCATTGGGTGATGTTTTAAACTAATTAACTTCTATGGTCCCTTCTTTCTAAGACCTTAACCAGTCCCAGTACATTAACCATATTAACTCATGTCTGTACACAACACTTATATGAGGCATGTTGTCTTATTGTATCAATTTTACTAATGAGGAAACCAATGCGCATAAATAGTAAGAGACTTTTCCAAAGTCATATAGTTAGTAAGTGGCAGAGATAGGACTGAAATTTGGCTCTGAGATTCATGCTCTTACCCCTATGTTGTGCTGGCTGTAGTAGTGAAGAGGAATGGGAGCTGAGAGATAAAAATGCAAGCAGGCAGAAAGAGTTGAGATAAAAACAGAAGCAACCAGGAAAGAACCTTGAAGAAATTAGCAATTCTGTTTGTGTTAGATCATATGAACTCATTGTACCTTTGGATAATGTCAAAAAAGCTATAACTAATGTGAATACTTAGCTAATGTGCATACTTGCATTTTAAATTCTATCAAAACTCATACATATTTGCTTAAAAATGTACCTATTGGGCTGGAGCGGTGGCTTTGCGGTTACGGCACTTGCCTGGCAAGTGTGAGTACGCGAGTTCAAACCCCAGCACCCACGTACGCAACGAAGTGTCTGAGTAATGAAGGTTGCTTGAAAAACTAAATAAAAACTGGTTCTCTCTTTCTCTCTTTCTCACTGTCCCCTCTTTCTTTAAAAAAAATGTACCTATTTATGACTTCAATATATTACATTATACTTTTCCTCTTTCATTTAAGTTTTTTGGAGCAAAGTGATTTTAATTATTGTGAAATAGAATTCTATATGCTTTAAAAAGAAAGACATGATTGATTTTCAACAAACATTACAAATAAGACTATAACTATAGGGTAGAAATAAAATAAAGCAAGAAGCTCTGGAAATTTGGCACCATGCTAAAATGTACTCCCAGGGGGAAATATCAATAAACGGGATCTATATTTCTAATGACATACAAAGTTATTTCCACTAACAAAATTTACTCCGAGTAACTTTATCTGAATAGCTGTATATGAGACTAATATACTTTTGCTTATTTTCTACATAGTACACTTCATTTTTTGAGTTTAATCATCACCTAGAATCTGTAATGGACAAAGCATATATCTACAGGTAATGTATATCCCGTACACTTGGGGGAAGTGAAAAACACAATGGTGATATTTTCAACAGAATTTGGGAGAAATATGACCACCCTATTCAAGAAAGGGAGATAATTTCAGATTTGGGCTATATAAAATATATTATAAAACAGATTTGAATATTTCAAGTGAGATAAAAGAATGAAAATCGTATCTGATTTTTAGAATAATACTGGACTAAACAATAGGACTTATTACCTTCTTCAGTCAAAAAAAGTTCAAATAAATGTGCTTCTCTGCAAGTCCACCCTCATCTCTCTCACGACAATGCATTCTTAATCTAAATTTCACCCATCTGCTGTTCTGAACTTCACTTGCACAGAGACCTCTAGTCACAACAGTCAGTCGCAGCATAAAGACCCAGGAGTTTTTCAGAGATATCCAGTTAAATCAGCGTAGCACATTTTATGAGACTCAAAATGGAGAGGTGACCCTGGAGACATGTCTTTCACAGAGTTGAATAATACCATCTGTGAAAAGAGAGGGGGATTTTTTTTTACACTCTGTCAGTCCCCGTCAAGACACTGCAGTTAGGAAACATGCAGTGGCACCATCACTTTCCACCGTGCTAATGAGAGCTAACAGTTGGCAAATCTAAAGCACAGAGCCTCAGTGGAGACTTGGAGGAAAAGAAAATGTTAAACTAGGCTACATTCCAGAAGCAACATGAATCCTTACTTTGCATTTATTGTCTCTGACAGAGTCATTCGAACAACTGGGTACTTGTTGTTTATTCTGCATATTAATGCCTGTATTTATTACTGGGCTTCAAGCTATGAAGGAATTGGCACAACTAAATGGGTGTATAATGGTGAAGGAAACAAGTAAGTTCTAATTTTGAAAGAAACTTTTATTGATTCTCCTTTATTTTGTCTCATTGTATGAGTTCTCTTTTTAAGAGAGATGGAGAGTGAGAGAGAGAGAGAGAGTCTATTTTAGTTATTTTTTCACCTGGCTTTTGTTTCTCTGACACTAAGTTGTGTACTTGGTGCTAGGGTTCAAACCGAAGTCCTTGCACATCCCAGGCACGCACTCCAACTGCTGAGCCACTGCTCCAGCCCCTCAATGTATGAATTTTCTTAAGTTGGTGTTACTTTTACATTGTCATTCATAACCTATTGATGGGCAGAAAAACCTTTTTAGCACACCACTATGTTTTTAAGTGAAAAAAAGCATAGCAGATTAAAGTAGAAAATATAAACATCTGTCAAATACACAATAGTTTGTGAGGGAATGGGTGTGTGTGCATGTGTGTGTGTATGCTGCTCTAGCCTGTGATGTTAATTTCCTATTTAGGATCACAATTTAAAAAGAAAAAGTTTGGAAGTCTCTGCATTAGACAACTGCTTTAGGTAACTTTTAATAACTCCAATGCTGATTGTTAGTAATGAACAATGTTAATTATTTAGAGGGCAGGTGCAGTGGCTAATTAGTTTACCACTGAAGGGTTTTATGGGTTTGTGAGTCAGCTATAACCACTAACTCAATTAAACACCTAGAAAGTAACAAGAATCATAAATTAAACTTCACAATTAGGTACGCAAGTGTCTCAGGAATAAAAAAGATCATTTGAAAAATTTTGTGTAGTATAATCAGAACTTAATAATGGCAACTGGTTATTTAATAGCAAATTTTCCTTTTGGTAGATACAAGGGCCTGATATAATATAGACTCCATTAACTTTCTGCTTAAGTGAAATGATGTTGACACATTATAAGGTAATGTGGAAAAATGTACACCCCAGGACTGCTTTGAAGGACAACACACAGTAACCTTGTGATGAAGAGCAATTATAGGATAGAGTAAAGAGAATAAAAATATCTTACAAAACTACACACTACCCAGAGTGAGTTGAATAGGTGTAAATGATTACAACAACTTTGCTTGAACATTTACTGAAAACTAATTTTTGAAGCCTTAAAGTCAGAAGGCCCACTGATTGTGAAAACACACACACACACACACACACACACACACACACACACACAGGAAATATGTTGTGGAAAAATTATAACCCAAACTGTAAACTTATAAACAATAGTGAATAATAAATAAGTTTCTTCTAAATGTGTTAATTTACATAATATAGATAACCAATTTTTACAGAAAATTAAGATGCCAACTATAATGAAAACACAATGTCTAAAATTTAAAGTGTTGACAATACCAAACAATGGGATAAAATTGACAACATCAGTTGTTAGAACATATTAGAGCTACTGGAGCTCTCATATATTGTTGGCAGGAATGTAAAGTAGTAAAACCATTTCGGGAAAAGATCAGACAGGTTGTTTTGATTTTTTTTAATTAAGCATATATCTACCTTACAACTAAAATATCCCAAACCTAGATATTTACCCAAGAGAAATGAAAATATATGCAGAGAATAAAAATTATACAAGAATATTTATAGATGCTCTATTCTTTTTTTTTAAAGATAGAAGGACAGTGAGTGAGAGAGAGAGAGAGATGAGAGAGACAGAGCGAAACAGTTTTTATTGAGTTTTCACATGGCTTTCCTTGCTCTGACACTTAGTTGTATACATCAGTGCTGGGGTTTAAACCTGTGTACTTGAGCATGCCGGGCAAGCGCTGTAACTGCAGAGCCACTGCTCCAGCCCCAGCAGCTCTGTTCTTGATAACCAAAAACTTGAGATGGCTAGTTATTCATCCATAAATGAAAAGATAGGCTGTCGTGTATATCTATAAGGGATAATACTCAGTGATACAGAGAAATAAATTACTGAAATATGAAACATACATAACTCATGAGTGAAAGATATCTCACACAAAAGTGTACATACGTATTGTGTTGTTTTGTTTAGGTGAAATTCTAAAAGAGGCAAAACATATCTATAGTAGAAAAAATTAAAACATTAGTTGCCTCTGGGTCTCTGGAAAAGACTAACTGGAAAAGAACCAAAAGAATTTTCTGGAGTGATAGCAATATTATACATCTTGATAAATGTTTAGATTACACAAATAATGCGTTTGTCAAAAATCTGCCAAATGCACAAAAATAATTAGCATTTTTGCATTAATCATGAACTATCCAAAAAGGAAATTAAGAAAATGTTCCCATTTGTATTAGCATCAAAAGGAACAAAATACTAGAAGGTCTAAGACTTGTACACCAAAAACTAAAACACAAATGAAAGAAACTGAAACTGAAACAAATAAATGAGGAGACATCCATATTCATGGATTGGAAGAAATAATACTGGTAAAATCTTTAAACTAGAGTGTCCTGCTTCCAGGTACCCCTCCGCTTTGCGGAGTCTCTGCTTTTCTTCCTAAATAAATCCTACTCCTTTTACTCCTAAAAAAAAAAAAAAAAAAAAAAAAAAAAATCTTCAAACTATCCAAAGCAATATACAGGTTCAGTGCAAACCCTACAAAATCCTAATGACGTTTTTCTCCAGCAATGTACAAAAAAGTCCAAAAATTCAAATAAAACCACAAAAGTCTCCAAATAGTAATGCAATTTTGAGCAAAAAGAACAAAGCTAAAATCATCTCACTTCCTAATTTCAAAGTGCATTACAAAGTTACAATAATCAAAATAGTATGATAATGGCATTAAAAACACACATATAGACCAATGGAGCAGAATAAATATATTGTGACATTGCAGTTTCAGGTATGTGAGGGCCACCTGGGCCCTAGCCTGATATGGTCCCAGACTGCACAACTGCTGGCGGTTAGCTTCCTATCACCTGGAGCTGATCCAGTCACTGGTCAACCAGCTCTTTCTAGCCATGCAGACCAATGTGCTGTGCACTGTGCATGGTTGTGACAAGGTCCTGCCCAAGACCCAGTGCTCAACACACACCTGTACAACAACCACTGACTGCAGGTAAATCTAACAATAAGAAAAGATTTGAAAACTATATAGAAATTCTACAGCTATCCAATTGAAGTATACCCTAGAAGCACCTACAGATTGTTTTCTCAGTTATCTCTCCTAAAATAGTACTTCATACAAATGCATGCAAGAAGGGTTGGAGGGGTGGCTCAGTGGTTACAGTGCTTGCCTGGTATATACGAGTATGCAAGTTCAAACCCCAGCACCACGTACACAGCAAACTCTCAGAGCAACAAAGGCCACATGAAAAATTAAACAGAATTGGTTCTCTTTCTATCTCTCACTGTCCCTCTTGTTTAAAAAAAAAGAAACGAAAGAAAAGAAAATGCATGCAAGAAGCATAATTGCAGTAAGTATAGCAGTTCATCTGACACAGAATGGGATTTGAAAAGACACACAGACAATTATAGAAAGACATTGCAGTTTATGTGTGACCATCTCTTAGTCAGTAGAACGGCATTACAGTTTCACATCTAACAAACTAGTCATGAGATTCCTGCGGATCACAAGGATTCAGCTAGTAAAAAAGGAAAATTGCTACCTGAAAAGCAGTTGTTTAATATGACAATTGAGCAAACCAACCAAACCCTTGACCAGACACTCAAGATCTACAAACTTCAGAATTAAAAAATACTAGAAACCTATTTTGAAGACTCTAGTACCAGTGTCACACCTCTGAGATATCTTCAAAAGTTGTTTTTTCCAAAACCCAAAGTGACTCTGATTAAACCTCCAGTCAAGCAGTTTTTCTCCTGTGCCTATAGCTGTCAGCTTTTCATAAATGTGACCAAAAGACCTGACAAGAATAATAGAAGAGGAATAATTTATCTGGGACTCACAGTTTCAGAGGTTTCAGTCCATAGTCAGTGAACTCCTTCACTCTAAGCCTGAGTTGAGACAGAGTAACATGAGGAAAGGCATGGTGGAGGAAAGCTGCTGGGCTCATGGCAGCCCAGAAAGTAGAGAAACAGAGAGAGAGGAAGAGGCCACAGATATAGATGGGGCATAGCCCTCACTGACCTACTTCCTCCATGCATGGCCCACCTCTCTACATTTACCACCCAGTAGTCCACTCAAATTGTTAACTGTCAAACAGATTAATCACAGATGAGGTTAGAGCTCTCATAATCTAATCATCTCACCTCAAAACATTCCTTCCATTCCTAACACATAAGGTATTCATGGGACATTAAAGATCTGAACCACAATAAGCTGTGGTGTCAGGTATCAATCATGGCTCCATTGCAGTGCTGTGCCCTTGATGTCCTTGCCAGTAGAGAATCTGATCCTCGGATTAGATTCAGAGACTTGCTCTCTTAAGGGGAGTCTCCTCTTTCAAAACTTATAAGTCCTATTATTCAGTCAATGAATACAAGTATTAAATGACCTTGCGTAAATGTCCACCTAATCCTTTACACAAAGTAGGTAACACATGTCAAAAGAACAGCATTTCTTCAAGCAATGTAAAAACAAATATGTTCATACCTCATAAAACTTCTGAACAGTAGTTTGGCCCTGATTCTTTCATGTCATCTTGTTTTCAGACTGATCTGTTGTTTGACTCTCAGCTGTCCCTCTCATTAGTTTCACATTCAGACATTTCTGCTCAGCTCTTAGGTAACTTCCTCCATAGCTTCTCAGACTGATGCATTTATGGACGGTTGCTTGCAGTCGGGTAGGATCATCAGAGAAACACAACCAGTGGAATGCAAAATCTCCCCACACACATGTACAGATATCCAACTGTTCATTGCCTGCAAGAAACACATCTCACTGGCAAGATAGTGAAATGGTGGAAGGATGGAAAATATTTCTTGCAAATAGAATACAGAATTAAGCAGGAGTAGCTAGGCTCATATCCAAAAGAGCAGACTTTGAACCAAAATTAGAAGAGAAAAAGAAGGTTACTACATATTGGTAAAGGGAACAACACACCAAGAAGATATAAAGATTGTAAATATATATGCAGAAAAAGTGGATCCACTCCAGTTCATAAAAGGACAGACAGACCCCCATAAAATAACAGTGGGTAACTCCAATACCCCACTCTCACAAATAAATACATCATTCAGACAAAAAAAATTAAACACCAGAGTTAAACTATACTATAGATCAAGTGAACTTATCAGACATCTACAGAATATTCCATCCAACAACAACAACAAACACATTCTTTTCAGAAGCTCATGAAACTTTATCCAAAACAGATCACATCCTAAGCCATAAAGCAAGTCTTAACAAATAAAAAATTGGAAATAATTTCTTGCATCTTATCGATCATAATGGAATAATACTATAGATCAACTCCAAAAGAAACTATATACAAACACCAGAGGTTGAACAATATACACTTTTGGATGATCACTGGATAGTTGAAGAAGCTAGTAGGTAAATTTAAAAATTCATAGAACCAAATAAAAATGGAAACAATGTATCAAAATCTGTGGTTATCAGTGCAGGCAGTTCTCTGAGGAAAGTTTACAGCTGAGTGCCTATAGTATAAAACATTTCAAGATGTGGGCACAGGCAATGATTTCCTGAATAGAACTCTAATGGCTCAGTAAATAATAGCAAGAATCAACAAATGGGACTTCATCAAACTGAAATGCTTTTGCACAGCAAAGGAAACCATTAAAAGAGTAAAGAAACAGCCCATCGAATGGGAGAAAATCTTTGTTAGCTACTCTTCTGACAGAGCATTAACATCCAAAACATATTTTTAAAACTTCAAAAATTAACACCAAAAACAAACAACTCAATCAATAAGTGAGCAAGTGAACTGAATAGACACTTCCCAAAAGAAGTAAAGTCAATAATTATGCTTTAAAATGTTCAGCATCTTTAGACATCAGGGAAATTCAAATCAAACTACACTGAGACTTCATCTCACCCTAGTTAGAATGGCAATCATCAAGAACATACATAACCATAAATGCTGGCAAGGATTAGGGGTGGAAGAAGGAACCCTATACACTGTTGGTGCAGTTCTGTGAAATCAGTATGGAAGTTCTTCTAAATACTGAAAATAGAATAATCATGAGATTCAATTGTATCATTCCTGAAACTACCAGAAGGAATTATAGTCAGCATACTCTAGAGATACCTGCACATCCATGTTTATTACAGCGTAATTCACAATATCCAAGGTATGATAGCAGCCTAGGTACCTATTGATAAATGTATCGATAAAGAACATGTGGTATGTATACACAATAGAGTTTTATGCAACTATAAAGAGTGAAATCATGTCATTTGCAGGAAACTGCAAAAATGGAATGTTAAGTAAAATAAACCAGACAAAGAAAGATGAGTTTCACGAGTCTTCCCTCATGTGTGGAATCCAGGGGGTAAACAATACATGAAAATAGCAGGGAGACTACTAAGGGGTTCAGGAGATGGGAATGGGAGGAAAAAGGAGAGTACAGAAGGCAACTCTGATTAAAGTGTGTTATGTGCATGTAAGACTATTCCACAATAAAACCCATTATTCTATATAATTAAAATGCACTAGTAAAAAGGGAAAAAATGAATTAAAGACCTAAATTTGAGACCTAAAAATATATAACTAATAGAAGAAAGCACAGGAGTAAAACTCCATAACCTTTGTCTAGGCAATGATACTTTGGCTATGACCCCAAAATAACATATGCAACAAAAGCAAAAATAGACAAATGGGTTTATATCACTCAAAAAAAGTTTCTGCAAAGCCAAGGAAGCAACAAAATAAGAAGGTTACAGAACAAATAGTAGAATATATTTGCAGACCAAATATGTGATAATGGGTTATTATCCTAAATATATAAGAAATTCCTGCAATTTAATAGTTAAAAAAAAAAAAGATAATGGCCAAAGAACCTAAAAAGACATTTTTCAAAAGAAAGGGTACAAATAGCCATAGAGTGTATGAAAAGGTGCCCAACATCATTGACCATTAGGGAAATCAAAACCAAAATGAAGCATCATCATACCCTAGTTAAAATGGCTATAATCAAAAAGATAAAAAGTAACAAATACTAGTAAGTATGCAGAGAAAGTGCAATACTCTTACACTGTTGGTGGGATTTTGAGTTCATATAGACACCATTGAAAACAGTATGTAGGTTTCTCAAAATTCAAAATAAAACGTCTTTTTTATTACAGCCATTCTACTGTGATTTTGATTTGCATTTCCATTATAACTGATTTTGAGTGTTTTTTCATTTAATTTTTGTCATTTATAAATCTCCTTTAGAGAGATAGCTATTCAGATTACTTGTTTATTTCTTATTGTTGTTGAGGTATTTTTTGGTTCCTTACATATTCATAGAAGAATAATTCCCATTTTAACATAGAATTTTTAAAGTTTTATTGCTTTGACTTATTGCTTTAACTTGGAGCTCCGTGTGTGTGTGTGTGTGTGTGTGTGTGTGTGTGTGTGTTTCACATGTTGTATAGTTCACAGTTAGAAAGTTCATGTTTTAAATCAGCCAATCTCCTTGAAAAGATCTGTCTGCCTGGGGTGCAGATATTAGGAAAGGACACACTTGACTAATTAAGCTAATCCTAGAAAATCAATGTGATGCCATCTAATTAAATTACAAATCTTACCTTTGGTTGTATATCTCTGAGTATAAGACTAGACTCAGAAAAGAATCCTAAAATAAACCACAAAGCATCATCAGCGCAGAAAACATCCAATTAACATACGAGACTATTTAATAAAAAAAAATTTTTTGTTCAAGTCTAGCCCTTGAGATTTGTAAAATCAATACCAAAGTTTCACATTTGACTGTTATTTGCTAACACCCATAAATAAGAAAAGGAAAGAAAATAATTCATGTATTTGTTCCTGGTAATATTACAATGTCTTTGGAGGGGACAGGAATTCCAACACTTTTGATGGAATCAGCCATATAGGGAGAGAATCTAGTCCCTTCCCACTCTGAGGCAGTATTGGGCTTAATAAATTTCTTTAATTTAAAGAGACCCACACGTCCAGGACCTATGATCAAAATAAATTAGGTAACAGGAAATTATAAATTGAAACTTGAAAAGTTAAAATGCAGTCCATAAAATTACTTCCATACTTCTTCAAGGTGATTCTCTTTGACATCAAGTTCACCATACTATTAGTAAGCCCAAGGAAGCCTGCTAGGAAAAAAATTACACAGTGGTAATATTTTTATTCTCTTGACACAGTGGTTTGAAACCCTATCAGAGTTAATTATTTTTTCTGTTCCTATAACCACCAGGTTAAAAAAATCCCATGTCCTTCAAAAGGTATTGAATTTCAAATAGAGGGATTTCTTTAGACCTATTTTGATTTGAATATTGACTTCAATATCAGTTTATATCATTCTTTGTAAACCCCAACTTCTTAGTATTTAGAGATCTAAAAACCATAAACTATTTTCATGAGAAAAACATTACCCTTATTCAAAACATATAGTTATCTAAAGTGCTAATGTTATAGGTGGCCCACTGGAACAAAAAGTAAAAGCCTAAGACAGGATTCTGTAAAAAGTGCTGCTTTTCTATGTCTATCCCAAATGCTAAAATAGCTATTTGGCATTCATTAAATCAAAATGTCTCTCATAAAATATCTTGAGTTCTTCTTTATGTACAGAACTTTTTTAAAGGATTCAGTGGGGATGTCTCACTAAGCTGTATTATCAGAACTATATGGAGTAAACCAAACAGTATAATTAATCATGCATAACAATTACAATATATAATTGCAATTATACAAGGAAGCTGTGATACTAACATCCATTCTCATCTCACTATGGATTCCATGAAACCCACAGCCAAATGTATCTAAATGAATGTTATATGTTCTGTCCTAATCTTTATCATATTCTTTTCTGATCCTCTTCCTATTTGAAATATAAAGATCTCAGCCTCTATTTTGCAGTTGCTCAAATAGAGTACAAAATCTTTATCAAGTATATTTCTGATCATTTTTGGCTTTCTTAAATACTAAACTTTTAGATGAATTACCTATTACTTCCAAGAGTAATTTCCCTATTAAAACTGAGTTTTGTTCTCCTCCTTCTGTGACATGGTTTGCATACTTAATAACATAATAAAATGTGGGTGGAAAATATAGAGAAGGTATTTGCCAGTTCTATTTTTCATTAACAGAAACAATTGGATAGAAACTATAAAAAGTTCTCCCATTTACATAAATATACTTGATCTCTATAATATCCCCCACAATCACTAATATGGTAATTTCAAGATGGCCTCAAATTCTATGCTGTTCCTCTCACTGAGAAATGGATTCAAACTTCTCTTCTCCTGAAGCTGAACTGGCCTTAGTGATTTTCTTGACAAATATATTGTGACAAGAAATTAGGATATTATTGGACTTCTGGGGTATAGGAAACGTTTTGGAAACTATTTGGGTTGCACTTGCCCTGTGGGATTTAGCTGTCAGGTTAAAAGTCCACATCTGCCCTGAGACTGCCATGTTATGAGGAAGCCCAGACTACTCACAATGAGAGGCTAACTGGAAAGAGATACCCAGACTTCCCCAGCCATTCCAACCATCCCATCCCAGACTCAGACATGTGAGGAAAGAAGCTACCTTGAACATTCCAAGTAGGCATGGTGTAGGGAAGAACCCAAGAAACAGTAAGAATCAAGAAACTGGCCTCAATCACCAGTGATCTCCAGCTATTCAAGTCACTCCAGCTGAGGGCCGGTTCATCATGGAACATCTCAACTGGACCTTGCAAAAATTTCTGACCCACAAAACTAAGAGAAGAGCCTTATAAAATGTTAGTTGCTTTACATCATTACATTTCAGGAATAGCTAGTATACACCCTTCTTGGGTTTAATTGCTTAGTCTTTTCACAGTGTTTATTAAGAAGTTTGTGGGGCTGGAGCGGTGGCTCAGTGATTACTGCGCTTGCCTGCCATGTATGAGTACACAAGTTCAAACCCCAGCACCCACATATACAGCTAAGTGTCTGAGCAATGAAAGCCATGTGAAAAACTCAATAAAAATTGATTCTCTCTGTCTCTCTCTCTC
>PVKS010022339.1:0-33839 GCA_004027875.1 Aplodontia rufa | reverse complement strand
GCTGTTCCCTACCTAGTTGTTTGTCTGTACTCAAAATCTGCATAACCCCTGGCAACTCCCTTAGAAGGATTATTGATTCCTTGGCTGTCTCCCCTCCTCCATATATAAAAACCTGTGTGCCTTGATAATAAATGGATTCTGAGCTGCCATCAGCTGCGTGTGGTTGCCTCGTTTCCCCGGCTGGGAGGGAAGGGGTCCCCGGACGAGGGGGGACCCGGGTTCCAGCCGTCGGCACTCACCCTCCTCCTGATCAGCTCCCGGGGGGGACAATACAGCCCCCCAACACTTACGGGCAGCAAAGGAGTGTGTGAACTGAGAATTGCACTTAACTGCCAGTCTCAGAAAGCAAAAGGAGCAGTGTTTAAAGAAACTCAGAGTTCACTTTCTAGCATAAGTTGAAGACTTACAGTTCAGCAGGCCAGGACTGGTGCAGTCACTCTGTGAAACAGCAAAAGCTCAGTCTCGGGCTGTCTTTCTGCTATTATCCTACAGGTTTCCACCTTCATAGCCACTTCGTGGGTTGTATTAATCAGGATTCTCCACAGTAATAAGAGCCATACCATGTACAGTTGTGTGGATGTATAATAAATATCACATATAATATACACACCTATATGTATATATAGGTCACATATAATATAGATTATGTGTGTATATTATATGTATTACACACTTACATCCATTTATTATATATTATTTGTAATACAGTTATTTACATTTGTATGTGTATGATGTATGTCCTGTATATTATATTATATGTATGTGTAATTATATATTTATTTATTATAAGGAATTAGATAATACGAAAATGGATGCCAAGAAGTCTCAAGACCTGAAGTCAGCAAGCACAGAAGAGCCAGTATTGTAGTTTCAGTCCATAAGGCTTGTGGCCCAAAACAAGCTGATTTTTCAGTTTGAATCCAAAGGTAAGAAAAGAATCACGTTCCAACTCCAGCCAATCTGTCAGAAATAATTCTCTTTCACTCTTGAGGGAGCCAGCCCTTTTGGTTCTCTTCAAAACTTGACCTGATTAGATGAGGCCCACCCACACTGAGCAGCATAATCTGCTTTAGTAGTTCACAATTCACATTTTAATCTTATCTGAGAACATATTCCCAAACATATCCAAAGTAATGCTTGACTAAGTGTCTGAATGCCTGTTGTCACCAAGTCAATTTGACAAATAAATTTAACCATCACGGAGCTGGAGTCGTGGCTCAGCGGTTACGGTGCTTGCCTGGCATGCATAGGTACACAGGTTTAAACCCCAGCACCCACGTACACAACTAAGGGTCAGAACAACGAAGGCCATGTGAAAAACTCAATAAAAATTGATTCTTTCTGTCCCTCTCCCTCTCACACTCTCCTCTCTTAAAAAAACAAAAAAATTAGCCATCATATTGATCAAGTTAGTTGCTGCAGCTCCAACTATCAGAACCAAATACCAGAGAGGAGAAAGTTATATGGAAAGGGCAAGCTTGTAAGTGAGTTAACACCTTTCAAAGCCTTATTTAACTGTTCATGTAGCTTTTTTGCTATGTGTCATTGACTAGCACCTAATTTCATGGCCACACAGCTGAAAAATAGAAGGCTAGGGAGATACATATAACTCAATTCATTGTCACACAAGTAAAGCTTGAATTCTGTTACTGGTGAAAAGGAGCAACTTACACTGCGAGACTACCAGCCACCTACTCCACGGGAAAATAGCTAAATTGCATACACTCCAGATTCTTCATGAGGACTCCAAACTAACAGACATGAAACCACTTTAAAATAATTAAATGCTAAGTTAGCAGAAAAGGACATTCAATGGAGGAGAATGTTGACCCTCAACTTGACTACAGAACAATGAAAGATTCTTTAAAACCTCATTACTGCTTTACTGGTTTCAAAAGCATCTTCATCGGTACAGAGCTTTCTTGCATTCTTTCAATTAAAATGGTGAAGCTGAGAAGCCACTTTAGTTGGGGGCAAGGCACAAATGACTTGGGATAAAAGTTGCCCACGCCATCACATATTTCTCAAGCACTGTGACAATGGTATCCCCCTGAAATGTGGATTTGACTCTGTTCTTCACACCCATCCCACCCCACCCCACCCACACACACACTTAGGGCCCAGCAAACAGAATTCCAGAAATTGAAGCCTCCGGGAATGTGGAGCCCTGCGCCGGCCTCTTCTTCCCCCTTTTTCACTAACGAGCACCCTTTGAGGCTGCACCACGTGGCAGCAGCAGGGCTTGTTTCTCTGATTACTAATTATTACCCCTCTTGGCAGTGACATGCCTAACAAACAGCTCAGTTTCAGATCCAGAGAAACTTGTGAAAACGAAACAACACCAGATTTTCTCGCTGACATCATCCTGCTCCTGGTGACAGATTGGAGATGCCTGCAGATGTTAGATTTGGTGTAAGAACAACTTTAGCTGGTGTTACACCGTCAGTGGTGCTGTGGAGGGCCCGGAATTGAAAGGTGGGCTTCCCATTTTAATAGTTCCACTTGTTGCTTTTTTTAGCCCCCCGACCCTGAAACCTGCAAGGTTTCAGTGGATGATGCTAGAGCAAAAGACCCATCTTTTCCTTGGGTCAACAATCCCCACCTTTGGGGCACTCATCCTTTGCCTTCTTTAATGACACACCCTTCCTTTCACCTTCTGAAGACGTTGAATGGCAGGGATTTATATTTTTTTCAATTTTAATCAGTTTTATTTTATTATGATGGAAAACACTTTAGGTGTGGCAAGACCCGCACTGATTTAATCCTCTCTGTGTTCAAAGAAAATAGTCATCCCATTATGAGAAGGCCCAACAGAATAGAGTAGAAGGCAAGATTTTTGAAATGCGCATTTTCCAAAAGGACTCCAAACTGGTTATTAACTACTGTCCTGAGATGAAATTTTGGAAGTGAACATTATAATTGACAGAAAGGATTTACAGTCCTGGACAACTCAGGGGACTGTTCTAGCTTATTTTTATTCATTTCTAAAGGAAAATTTTATTTACTTTTCCATGACAAAAGTAAAAGGAAGCAAGGAATGTCTCCAAAATTTAAAAAAAATTTTAATAGGGCAATAGAGGGTATTTATGTCTATAATCTCAAGACAAGATAGTGTCATAAGGTGGTTTTCAAGCGGCTACTTGGGACCCCTTAGCTAAGTCGAATACATTAGGGGACTTATGGAAAGGGCCACTATTCCTGGCAGTTTGAACCAGAGAATGGAGAAGACAGCTCAAAGTTGTGAGTTGAGAAACTTTGATTTTACTACTCAGTTTTTGCATTAATCTACTCCCTATTTATGGGCAAATCAGTATTTGTCAAAGGAAATGGTTAGCTGATTACAGGATCCTTTCAAGTTCTGAATTTTGTTCTTTGTGACTCTTGCTGTCTCAAATCTCTTTAAAGAAGAAAGGGACAGACTTTTCAAGTTCAAGAATCATCATGACCTTGGAAGAAGGCAGGTAGACCTTCAGTTCCAATCACTCTTCTGAAATACAATTAAAGAACATGTGAGGGGTTTGAGGAACCCCAGCCACAAAAAACTTTTGTCTATACATTAAGAGAATTATTGTGATGTTGGAGATGGATTTGTCTTCCCATTTAGTTTCACATAGAGATGATGCATCCCTTTTGGGAGACATGGCTGGAGATAAGAAAAGAAAGGAGACAAGAAAAGAAAGGAGACTATCTGAGGGCACACCTGACAAAATACACTGTTTTCAGGTGCTGGGAGATATCTGGTTAATATTCACTTCCAAGTGACCCTGCAACCAGGACACAAGCTTAGCAAACCATTCTGCAGAAACCTGTGTCCTGCAACATAACAAAGCAAGAGGGTTAGGAAGACCTTTTCCTGTAGGTTGGGACCATGCTTAATACCGGCACTTCTAAAGAAGCTGCATTCCTTTGTTTAATGTATTCATTCATTGCACCACTAAATCTTTATTAAATGTCAGACTCCATGAAATGTAAAAATAAAGAAGGATATATGCAGCATCACACTTTCTAGGTGGACGCAGTTTTACAAGCCGAATAATATGTCAAGAGCAATGATGGGGATGTGGATGGTTTGCTATAGTTGCACAAAGAGAATATCCACAACCTAGCTTGCACTAAGTCATGAGAAAACACAATCTCAAGGTAAGTAAAGTAATCTATTGATAGATAGAGCCTGAGAAAATTGGGAGCAATATTATCTCAGGAAGAGCGAAGAGAAAGCAGGTGAGAAAGTACATTGTCAATTATGAGGATAACAGACGTGTTAATCATGAAACCTCTCCCAGTGATTCATTCTCTGCCTCGCCCTTGGTGAGCCAGGGTGAGGTTAAGAAGGAAGTAGTGAGTAAGAGTGTGTGTGTGCCCTGGAGGATTGCTTGCACCCAAGCAAGGAAAAAAATTATCTCATCTTTGTTCTGTATCTCTGGAGTGAAAGTGAATAGCCAAACACATTTCTGAGGTCTGCCACAAGCTTTCTTTTCTAAATCTGCTTCTCTCCACTTTTTGTTTAAAATATAATCACCTAGTGTTTCTTGACTTACATAGAATAATGGTGGCCTCCTAAATCTAATTCTCTCTACACATTCCCCAAAAATCCATCAGGATAAATAAGAGCAGCAAACAAAAGCTCCCATAATCTATGTTTTCTTCACTTCTCAAGCACAGAAAAATACAACACTGTGAGCTTAAAACATTGGCAAGTAGGGAAACGTTAAAAAATCTAGTTTAGAAGAGAAGTAGGGCAGAGATGCTACAGAAACCAAAGAAGAGAGAATCAGAGACCATAACAAATATAGAGAGACAAAATCCAAAGAAAATTACTCCAAAAAGTAAAATTCCCATCATGAGTTGGAAAGAGAATAAATTTAAGACCTGGTAGATCCAAGTGCTATTTATAAATAGATCAAAAGAAAGGGACTTAAATGTAAGCAGAACCCAGGGCAGCAGTCTTGGGGAGCAACACTTCTGTATGGGAATTGGGAAATTGAAGAAGAGGACACGCCCCCTGGGTACCTGGGTAAAGGAAATAAGAGTAAGAAGTTGAAATTCTCTCTCTCTCTCTCTCTCTCTCTCAGAATACACATAAATTCTCAACACACAAAGATAGCAAAATTGACTGGAGAAACTGCATTTAATACCAGCTGAAAAGGGTGGATTTGAGAGAAAGAACTTAGTCAAATTCCCCAAACTTACGCTTTTGTGTTCCTATAGCTGCTACTGCTGATTCAGAGAATTAGACATTAAAAACATATAAGCAAACAAAAAATTGACAGTATCCATGCAGTAGATTAAAAACAAATAAAACAAGAATCAAAATATATCAGCTGTTAAAAACTGTTCCCCAAAATTAGACCACTTGAAGAAAACTGTAACATAATATTCTAATTAGCATTAAATATTTGAAAGACAGAAAAAAAGAATTTGCAGATGTGAGAAACTACTTCAAAACAGAAAGTAAAAATTCAACAAATATGAACAAAAATCAGGAAGATGCAAAATGATTAAACTCAGGAAAGAAATAGTAGAAAAAAGAAAATTCTTAGAAGTGAAAAAACAATACAAATTACCTTATTGAGAAAATATAGGATTGAAATTTAATATGGATCATTTGACAGAAGAATGAAAGGAAGACAGAGGATGAGAATAAAGAATGAAGTAAAAAGCATCAAGAGAAAGAATTTGGAATAGGCAAAGAAGATCCAACATACAAATAACTAGAATTTCTGAAAATTAAAAAAGGATACTGTAACAGTATAATTTTTGGACCATAACACTATAATGTTTTTCCAGAAATAAAGGAAAATCTATTCCCATATAATGAAAAGACCCATTTTGTACACTTTGTAGCAAAAAATGGATCTGATCTGGATTAGTTTCCTCTAAAACATTTCCTAATTAAACTATGAGCCTTTAAAGCAAAGTTCTCATGGAACTTTCAAAACAAAATAACAACAAAATCCACATCAATCACAAAAAATGATGATCAATTGGCACAAGATTTCCATAAGGTGACATACAAAGATAAACAACAGTGCAAAGCATTTTCAAAAAATTCAACAAAGAAAAAAAAAGAGACAGAGAAAGCTAAGTATTTCATTTATATCCAAACTGAATTTCAAATAAAAAAGTTATGCAAACACATTCTTAGATATGCAAGAATTAGGGCATACTGTATAGGTACCATTTATCAAAAACTATAAGAAAACAAATTCACAGAACCAAGAAGTAGCAGGGAAAGCTTTTTAAAAGGAGAGCTAAGACTCAAAATATGTTAGTTAGAGATCAGAAAAAAATACTTGAAAGCTAAATAAGAGAGAAGGGCGGGGCTGGAGCAGTGGCTCAGCAGTTGGAGCACTTGCCTGGCATGTGCAAGTTCCTGGGTTCAAATCCCAGCACCTCATCCACAACCAAGTGTGGGAGAAACAAAGGGTAGATGAAAAACATAAATAAAATTGATTCTTTTTCTCTCTCTCTTCCTGTCTCCCTCTCTCTCTTTAAATATAAAAAAGAGACAATGAAATAAAAGCATTTGTAACATATTAGTATTTAAGAAATTACAAGAACCCAAATAAAAGTTTTCATAAGTAGTATTAGATATAATAAAAGATGAAACAAAGAAAAGAGTAAACATGATCTGATAGAGTCTATGATATGCCACTCAAATCCTTCTTCACTGATTGACAGAGAGTATGGAAGCCCTACCCCCTTCCCATAAATCAGAGTAACTCTGAAGGGCTGTCTCGGCTCCAGAGCTTCCTGAAGGGCTGGCCAACAATTTCACTGGGTATGCATCACAGCACAATCTCTCTTTCTGCGGAGTCCTGCTCCTTTCACCTTCCTTCCATAGGTTTTATTAAAGGGTATCTGCTAATGTACATCATATAGGATACTCTCCACCTCAGGGTCTACTTCCTGGAGAATATAACCAGTGGTGGTTGACAAGAAGTGGACTTGCAGATACTAAAATGGAACTTTCTAGCTGGATCCCTATCTGTCACCTGGCTGGCAATAAGGACTCCACTACTACTGGTGGTTGCTGGAGCACAATATAGCAGTGAAAAAGTTTCACTGGGGATAAGTTGGGGTGCTATATTGACTAATAGGAATGCATTTGTTGCAAGGTATCAAGGCATTTGAGCAAAGTGGGAGAAACAGTAAGGACAGTGGATTTGGGTGGTTATTGCTACACTATTGCTAAACTTGACTGATGCTATGGGAAAAGATAAGAAAATCATCAAATCTTCATCATTAATCATCAAATAAAATTTAAATGTAAATACTAGAGCGTTTCCTTGGTAGCAAAACAAAAGCTTTCCCATCACCTGCATCAAGAGAGTAGTAAAATCTGAAGAACAGGCTTAGGATTTAGTAATAAGAGTAGCTGAGTCCCAAAGATTAAACTCTCAATCATAACACAGGATGGAGAAATGAGTTGACTGACCTGAAAATCTTGAATGCCCTACAACCCTTGAATGTTCTGAGTACCCAGAAGTAGCCCATTCCTCCTACTGGGGGTCAGTACCTCCCCTCTATTTTTGCTTTAAAGAGAGAGAGAGAGAGAGTCATAAAAATAAAGCACACAATTTTTCCCATACAAAAATAGAACTACTTCGAGAATCCCTTGACCACACCAACAGGAGAGGCTGCCTGGCCTTGATGCAGGCATTTTGCCCCTGCACACAATGCATGGCTCTCATGGTTTTGCTCAACTCACTTGGTTACTGAGTTGAGTCACAATCCAATCCACCCAGGAGTGTTTTAAGCCTGGGAAAGAAAGAAAGTGACCTAGTCCAGTTGTATGACTGATCCAATGTGTACCAGAAGAAGCCACAGGGGCCTTGAGTCTGGATTTTGTAGGTGTTTATCAAGGGTAGGGAGCAAAAACTTGGATTAGAGGAATTTTGCCTGTATAGGAGCACTCACCCCAGAAATATGACTCAAACACACTGTGAGGACAGCAGCTAGAAACATGGAAAAAGCAATGACTCACGTGGAGTACAGGAGAAATTCCAGAATTTTCATGGCAGATGGTCAAAGAAACAAAAGACTAAAGAAGTGGGAGTGTTAGACTGGATAAACTATGTGAAGTTGGAAAACTCACAGATAGTGATGCTCTAGGAGTGGGGGGTATGCTATTTGACAAAACACTAAGGAATGTGCTATCAAGAGGGACAGCAGTGCCACCAAGAAGTTTATTTGTGCTTTTCAGTCCAGATCAAACAGAAGATGCCATTATAGAACCCTGGTTCCAGGGAACGAGCAGATCCTGGAACAAAAGGTTAAGCAGCAACATTCAGGCTTCATTAGAAGCCAAGAGAATGAAGCTATGTTGACAGGTGGTAACATTGGCATGGGAGCCAAGGAGGACCAAGGTGGAAGAGTTATGAGATGCTATTTCTAAGGGAAAAATAGATGAGTAGCCAAGAAATGAACTGGTCAGTATATACAATCAAAAGAAATTAAGGGTCTGTTACCATAAGGCAGAGCAGAAGGCAGTTCCCAGCCCACTCCCAAATATCAAGACAGGCCGGATTCCATGCCAGTCTGCTGATGTCAATCAGATTAAAAACCCAAAACACATTGACAGAAAGGGAGAATGGGTCCCCAGGAGAAAGGACCTATGACACCAGAGCACATGAAAATAACAATCAGTAAAAACAACCAATAAAACAAAATGCAGGATCACTGAAAATATTTTAAAAATAGACAACCCAACTGTATCAGTCAGACTGATTAACATGCTGGGAGATTTATTTCAAGGTGTGGAATCTGAGTAGGAAAGTCCAAAATTAATTGGTCAAGCCATTAAGGACCGGTTGGAACTCTGCCATGAGTTGCAGAATTCTGTAGGCAGGGTTTCTTCGTCCTCAGGGAAGCCTCAGCTCTTAATATCTTCCAACTGACTGAATTAAGCCCACCCAGATTGCCGAGAATATCTCTGTTAACCTCAGTCAGCTATCTTTGCTTCCTTAGGCTGCCATAGGAAATGCTACAGACTGTGTGATTTAAACTACAGAAAGTAATTTTCTTACAGTTCTGGAGGCTGTTCTACCAGAGTTAAGCTTCTACAAAGGATGCTCCTCCTGGCTTAAAGATGGCTTTCATCTGTGCCCTCACATGGCAGGGAGACTCAGAGACACAGACAAAAAAGAGAGAGATGGACAGAGACAGAGAGGATCAGAGACAGAAGGAGCACTCTTTGGTGTCCCTTCTTACAAGAACACTAATCCTTTTGGATCTGGGGAACATCCTCATAATCTCATTTAACATTAATTTCTTCCATACTGACTTCATCTCCAAATACAGACACTATGGGTTAGAGTTTTAACATATCAACTTGGGAAGACAAAATTCAGTCTATATAATTAACTGGTTTTGACAGCATCTAAAGTTTTTTAAATTTTTTTTAAAAAGAGAGAGGGACAGTGATAGAGAGAGAACAAGAGAACCAATTTTATTTAGCTTCTCATATGGGTTTTGTTGCTCTGACACTTCATTGTGTACATGGTGCTGGGGTTGGATCCACATCCTCACGCATGCCAGGCAAGTGCTGTAACCACGGAGCTACTGCTACAACCCCTAAAGTTATCTTAATAGCAATATGTAGATGGATATTTGATTGAATAACTGGGTATATACCCAGACGAAGTTGACACATAAAACTAACCATCACACCAGTGGACAACATAATTAGATTTCTAGATGAAACAGGGATCACAGGGAAACTGTTATATAATAGTTATGTAACTGAGGGGTCCTGTGGTATCACTCTATTTACCAAAACAATTTCCCTGCCCCACATCCTCCAACCAATAGTGTCATTTACAGCAGGCTTCTCAGACTTCAGGATGCATAAGAATCATCTGGGGATCTTCTTGAAATGTAGATTCTGATTTAGTGTGCTGAGTGGTTTGGGCCTGTGCTTTTGTATAACAAATTCAGAGGTGAAGCTGGTGTTGACTCTGAAAAGCAAGCATTAGGGCATAACTATTGAGACCCCCAAATGTCCAAGTTGGTCCTACTCTTCTCTTTCACAAGTACTTCCTTTCCATTGTGTTTGCAAGAATCCTGGGAGTGCTTATTTGTACCCTAGCACAATTCCTGGATCTTCTTGCTGCTAGACTGAAGCTCAGCATCCTCCCCTCAATGTTGTATGTAGGCATCAGCATCTCATCCCAAATGTTCTCCAGCGCCTTCCACATTCACCCAAGCAGCTGCTTTCTAGGCTGTAGGAAACTGCCACCTGTATGGCTGGATCAAGATGTCATGGCTCAGACCTACATTCTCCTTTTATCTACCTTCTCTTATTTTGTCCCACTCTGATGACAGTATTTCAGCGGCCTCATGGCATCTGGTCTAGATTACAGTGCCCATAAAAAGATATCTTAATACCTTTCAATATCATTGGAAAAGGATGAAGAACTGCATACTTTTGTGCCCTGAGGTCACCATGTCTCCTTAGACCAATCTGAGCCTCCTCATCTGTTTTGTTTAGCTATTGCTGCATAAGAAAGAACACAAACTCTCAGAGGTATATATTTATTGACCAAATTGTGTCCACCCAGATTCATATTCATGAAGCTATAATGTGGGCTGGAGCGGTGGTTCAGCGGTTATAGTGCTTGCCTGGCATGTGCAAGTACACGAGTTCGAACTCCAGCACCATGAGGTCTTGAAGCAGAGAAAGTCACAAGAAAAACTAAATAAAATCGATTTTCTCTCTTCTCTTTCTCACTTTCCCTCTCTAAAAAAAAAAAAAAAAAAAAAAAGGAGAAGAAGCAATATGGTGAAACAAGGCCTTAAAAAACACAGCCAACACTGCCTAATCCAATATGATGGGCATCCTTATTAGAGGAGTTTGGGACACAGGTGTGTGTGCACAATGGAATGTCAAGTGAGGACACAGAGAACAGAGCCATGGGCAAGCCAAGGTGGGAGGCCTTAGAGGGATATGAATCTGTTGTCACCTTGATTGGGGCATGTAGCATCCAGAACAAAACAGCAAATACATTTTCACTTTATAAGCCAACCCAATCTGCAGTATTTCATTATGGAAGCCTTAGTTCTCATTAAGTATTTATTTCTTATCTTTCTTCAAATTGGCTGGGGTAGTTCCACAGAGCACAGTTGAACCTGCTTCAGCATATGCCTAGGCCAGCAGTGGATTGATCTAGGCCAGACTAATCTCGACTCACCTGGGTGGCTCTGCTTCAAACTGTAAAGCTGCTGGTCAGCCAGGTAGTTCTTCTCCTTGTGTTGCTCTTCCTTTTTGGTCTAGGGGGTCAGTCAAGACATGTTCTTCCCACAGAGAAGCCTGAGACACAAGAAAGCAAGCAGAAACCTGCTGTGATGGTCAAGACCCAGTGTGGGAAAAGTCACACTGTGACTTCCATCAACATGCCATTGGCCAAACCAAGTCTTAGGGCCAGGCAAAGTTAAGATATGAGAAAATATACTCAGCCCACCCCAAGGCCATGGAAAAGGTGTGAACACAGGGCCTACCAATTCAGTCTACCATAGCCACTGAGTACTCTTCATTATCAACATCATTACTTTTGCAATAAATAAATAAATGTAGTTTGCTCATGTATCTGTTTTAATCATTGGGTTTTTATATTTGTCTTCCTGATTTGACTTTGGTTTCATGAAGAATGGAGGTCATATCTGTTTGGAACACCATCACACTGAGAGGGGTATTCTAATGTGGTATGAGAGTATAGATTACTTCATCAGACTCTAGATTCAAATTCTACCACTCACTTTCTGGGTGGTCTTGGGAAACCTGCTTAACTTCTCTGTGTGTCTTCTCTTTAAGTGTAGAATGAGGATGAAAATACTACCTGTCTGAAGGATTATTATGACGACTTAAAAGAGTGTCTTCTTAAGCACTTGTTTTATTGCAGTCTCACAAATGATAAAAAGTTTACATTGGAATGATTTGCTTACTTGCCTTCCTTTCTTTCCCTGCCCTTTACTCCTTTCTAGACAGTAAGTTTCTTTTCATCCAGTATGCTGCTTAAATTATTTTATATGAGAAATGAAGACTTGGAGTCACTCAGAACTGGATGTGAATCTTAATTCTGTTACTAATTAGAAGCAACGTAGCTTCTCTTAACCTTGGCCTCTGTGTTCATTTACTTATTCATCAAACATTTATTATCCCCTCTACTACAGTATGAGTTCTATAAAGGCAGGAGTGATGTCCACCCGCACTTAACTTCTTTTTCAGACCCAACACAATGCCTAATCCATTGTGGACTTGATAACCAATTTTTGCTAAATTCATACACAAATGAATAAACACCTAGTATTTTCCAGGCCATCTCATATAGAATGAGGAAAAAGGCATGATCTTATATCATTGCTAGATTTTGTAACCAGGAAACAAATAAAAATTTTATCAAGTTATTGTGGAACTCAAGGAGATAAAGTATAATAGTTGAGCAGAAAGTGTGGTACTTAGTAGATGTGCCATGGTTAAGATCCCAACAATGTTTCAATAAAAAGTTGTGTCCCTGTGTGTTAATGCGACACATTACTAGAATGATTTATCAGAAAGATGGCAGAGGCCAGGCATGGTGTATTCCAGTGAGTCAGGAGGCTGAGGCAGGAGATCTTGAATTCAAAGCAATTTAGTGAGACCTGGAATCAAAATTTAAAAAAAAGGGCTAGTGCTGTTGCTAAGTGGTTAATCTCTCCTGAGTTCAATCCCTGGTACAATAAATAATTAAAAGATGCTAGAAGGAGAAGTGCGTCATTTGACTTGCGTATTTAATTTTAAGAAAAGAGATAAAACCAGTGACATTTGAATAACAAGTGGAATTTCTTCAAGTTGCGGAGAAAATGAATAAAAGAATGAAGAAAGGAAAGAATAAATGAATGAATGAAAATCACAATGGATGAACAGAACTGGTGAAGAAAGAGGTGGTGTTGAAGTGTGCATCTCACTTTCTCGCTTGAGCTAGATCATTTTGGGGGTTTGCACAGGCCATGCCTCAGCCAGGAGCCACTTTCCCTGGAAGGTAGGAAGCTGCGGAGAACTAATATTCTCAGAGGAGGAAGTTTATTCATGGGGTGACTCCTAGGCAGAATGTCAGAAATAAGGTTCTCAGGAAAAGAGAAAGACTGACAGAGAGAAAAGAGAGCTGAAAAAGATTCATCATATTTTTTTTTTTTGCTGTTGATCATACATTTGTTGTGATTTCTGGGCAATCTATACTCTGAAGAAAAGTAAAGTGATGTCAAAATGTGAAATTTACAAAACCAAGTGGATGAGCATAGCAAGAGAGTTTGTGTAGAGTTAGTACTGGGGAAGCTCAATCATCCCTGAGGTTTTGGAGTCTTCCAGAATTCTCCTCTTGACAAAATTTCCATAGCTGCACAATATGAAGAGTACTCGCCATCTCTTCAATCATCCAGTAGATTGTTAACAGAACAGAACTTACTCCTTGGCGGTTAAGGTAGTCTCTCTAATCTTGACAGGAACCACAAAAACTAATACAATTTCACCCAGCCAAGGGAATCCTGGAATTATAGAGTTGGGAGTGTCTGCAAGGCCGTGTGGCCCTTATTCTATGCTGAGCACTGGGGGTATAAGGACTTGTGCATGTCTGAACTTCAGGGACTCTTTCAACAGCCCAGGAGAATGAATTTAGGATGAGGGAGATATTCACCAGCCAGGCAACTAAGGACTGGATTAGATGTTAAGAGCATTATAATGAGGTTACTGTAAGCTGACTTAAGCAACAGACATTTTGGAAAATGCTTGTCTTAGTTGTACACCAGACCTATCAGCTCTTTTCCTGAAACTCCTTTTCAAATTTTAAGCAGAAGTGTGTTCTAAGTGAATCAAAATCCTGTCTTTACTTCTGAGACTGGTATTTTTCAAAAAGAGTAGCAACATTAAGCGTTGGTTGTAGGGTTGAATGGTAAGATCTTTTCCACCCATACATATCCTGGAGAACAGTAGAGCTGGCCCAGGTATTGAGTGTGAAGACCTTTCTATGTTCTCTGACACCTGTAACGCAGTAAATTCTCTAACAATTAGAGCTCCAGAAATCTCACTTTGCAACAAGCTGTTGTTGGATCCAGGTGAAGTCAAGAGTAATGTGCAGAGCATGTATATTCATTTAATCAGGATTTATTGAATAACTATCAGATTAGTCCCTGTAACACAGACAAGATTAATAATATTGCCACAGAGCAATATGAACACTGCTGTCACAACAAGGGTGATAACTAAGGCCACCTGTGAGGGAGGTGAAGCAAAATAATTTTAAACACTCCTGAATGATGAAAGGAAGGTTTTCGGGTGAGTTAGGGGGAGGTATCCATGCAGATTCTTTGCTGTCATTAACAGCTAGTGTTTGTCATGTGCTTTTAATGGGCCACCTGCTGTGCTGAGGACTTTGAGTGTATTTGTTAGGATCATCCTAACAATCCCATGAGACAGATGTCATTTGTATACATTTCTAATAGATGAGGGAATGGAAATTCAAGAGGTTGAATCCTATACATAAGCTCCTGAACCTAGTGATTGATAGGCTGGATAATGGAGTTGGTCTTTTTGACTCCAAGTGAAACCTCCCCACAAACAATCATATTCCCTTCAAACTCTGATTTGAAGTTTACCCAGCAATAAATAGATAATTTAAGTTCATTATTGGTGAGATCGGTATTGATGTTATCTCTGACTGTAACCCTTGATATTCCAATCACTACCTGAATATTGCAAATTTATAATGTGCATCTATTTATTGATTGGTATCTTCTGGACAAACTGTATATCTGGTCCATAAAACTAAGTGCCAGCATCTAGAATGGAATCTTGGGGCATATATTAGTCGACTTTTTCATTGCTATGACCAAAAGACACAACATGAACAATGTAGAAGAAAGAAATGTTTGTTTTGGTGCATGGTTTTACAGGTTCAGTGCAGTTCTAGCCTCAGCACCACATGCACAACTAAGTGGAGGAAAAAAAACAGACGAACAAATAAAAATCAATTCTCTCCCTTTCTTTCTCTCTCTTTAAAAAACTAAAAGAAGGGAAGGAAGGAAAGGAGAAAGGAAGGAAGGAAGGAAGGTGTGGAAGGAGGGAGAAAGAAAGGGAGGGATGAAGGAAGGAAGGAAAGAAGGAAGGAGCTGGAAGATTGTAGCTTAGTGGTATAGCACTTGCCTAGTATTCACCAGGCCGTAGGTTCCACTCTAAGCAACGCACATGCCCACACACACATGCACAAAGTAAGGTATGGAAGAAAACTCTGAACATCTTAGGATGCAACTCAGTTTTTGCATCTCATCAATGGCCAAGACTGAGATGTTACCTATTCCGAACAATAGCACCTCAATGCTTTCCCAGAGAAGAGAATAAATAAGTGGAATATTATTTCTGAAATGCTGTTGTTCTTTGTTAAGCTTCTGAATTTTGCCTATACATTTGGTAATTTTATTGATCTAATTCTCAAAATTTTGCCATCAGGTAGAAGAGCACGTGGAAGGAAGCAAAGTCTCTCTGAGCTCAGTAAGTGCATTAGTGATCCTGGCCTGCTTGGTGAGGAAACATTCATAAAGCTGAAGCCTGCCATGGGGCTATGAAGGTGACCAGGGTTATGGTGGAGAGAGATTGGGACAGAGAGGTATGTGCTCACTCCTATGGGTGAAGTAGTTAAGGGTCAGACCCTCTGGGGAGATGGCATTTGGGCTGATCCTTGAAGAATGGTTAGCAGGCAGCCAAGCAAATGGACAGGAAAGGACCTGTCCTGGCAGAAGTGGCAGCAAGAACAAAGGCTTTCGAGTGGTAGCAAGCTTAGTGTTCAAAGGATAGACCCTTAGACTCGGTCAGGGAAAGTCATAGACCGCATGGTGCTCCTCAGGGAATTGCACTAATTAGATGAGTGCTTATCAGGCGTGGAATTTCTAGAAGTCACTGAGACTTTCTCAGTAACTTTCTAAGCAGCTATACTCTTTTGGAAACTAATGGTGAAGCATACACAGAGGGATGTTGAGCTAAGCTCTTCCTTCCCATTTGCATGTCTGAAGTCCATTCCTACATACTCTGATTTTCCAAGAAAGTAGGTCTCAGAGATTAATACTATCTGGAATCAGAGAAGATAGCTTTAAATTCCAACTCTCTGTCAAGTAGTGTCCTGTCTGGACAATTTACTGTACCTTGGCCAGTGTTATCCTTTCACTTCTTTTCTTCTTAGTATTTATTCCATACACCTCTGTGAGCTGTGTCACTGAGGTGACCAGGTTTCACTCTAATTCTTACTATGGCTACAGCACACATCCTCATGGTCTTTGGCTTGGTGGTAGCACCTTATCTTAAAAGTATCCCATACACTCTTCATTTGCTGTCCAGGTCTTATCTAGCACAGGTGTGGTAAACTGAAGAATGCTTTGCAGTGATGTGCAGACTGGAGGTGAATGAAAATTAAAGTCCCTAGTACATCGCTAGAACAAAAAGGGTAGGAAGCTAAGAATCCTAAGCCCCCAGATTCTCCAGAACACATCAGGTGGCAGAGCAACACACTCCACTCCAAGAGAGGATTGCCACTTCCCATTGCCTGAACACCACAAAAGGGCCTCACCTGAGAAGGGAGCCTTGCATAGTGATGCCTTTTATCTTCAAGATCCACTGATCCCTCTTTGCCAAGACCAATAACATGGGTCTTGTCTCAGCATAGTCTGAAGGAGGATTCAGAATTTATTGTCTTGGCAAAAAGATTGGAATCTGTCCCAATCCACTGCTGAGATTGTTACTTGAAGGTTGTACACAATAATGGTGCAAGGTAAGGTGGAGATGCCAGGACTGCCTAGACAGAAAATTGAAGGAGCCAAAAGACTAAGAATGTTAGACTAGATTTAGTACATGAGACCAGAATGTCCCAATATCTATTGACTACAAGTAACCATAAGTAATCCTCCACCAAGGCCATCACAAAGGCCCTACTGATGATGGAGAACAAATGACAGCAGTTCAGTGGAGCCTTCCATCTGTGGTTGTGGGAGTAGAATCTACTACCTTGGTGCTGGCGGCTTGGTAACAGTGGGTTATGAAATGATCCCAGATTAACAAAGGCCAAGTGATAGCCCTTGACCTTCAGAAGCAAGGCAGATGTGATTATAAAAATGGGAAAGTCCAGGGAGCAATCATGTTGCCTTGATTTGAAGGGATCTATGGTAAAGACTCAAAGATTCAAATTTCCAGGGAACAAGATAGTTGGACATCAGGGTGCTATTCAAAAGAATTAATGTAATCCCCACCCCACAATGTAGTCAGCAAGAACCTAGATCCCATTAACATTCCCCATGACTTGTTTCTATTCCACAACACTGATATCATGCTAATAAGGTCCAGTGAGCAGGAAATAAGTTCTCTAAATTTCTGGAAAGATAAATTCTTGTCAGAGGATTAGAGATAAACCATAGGAGGAGTTAACTGGTGATGTTCTTAGGAGCCCAATGGTCTAAGGCATACTAAGATCTTCCTTCTAAAGATGAACAATTTTTACATCTTATCTTTTTACTACTAAGAAAAAGCCATAGTACTTACTGTTCTGTGGATTTTGGAGGCAGCATACTGACTACATTCAGGAGTAGTTCTCCAATGGATCTCTCTGGTGTCTTGAAAAATTGACAGTTCGAATGATGCCCAGAGCAAAGAGAAGGCTCTGCAACAGATTGAGGCCATGATCCTTGCCACCCTGCGTCTTGACCCACATAGCCTGACAGAGCCAATGATGCTCTATGAGAAATAAAGATGCTGCCTGGAGTTTCTGGCAAACCAATTGAAGTGACACAACACAGACACCTTCCACATCAGAGAATGACTGTCCATGTAAAAGGCAACACCTGCTGTGCTGCTGGTTACCAGGTAAGGGAGGCTATCAGGCGTGAGCTGGATGCTATCAGATTCTCCTGTACACAATATTGGGTGTGTACAGCAGCAACTGGCCACACACCAAACATTAGAAATAATATGATCAGAATCAGATTCACCCAAACCTAGAAACACAGCAAATTACATGAAAATGTATCTCTATATGTCAGTGGTGCTCTTTCAGTAACTCACATCTATAGCTTCTCATCGTAGGGGGCTTCCTATGACTAAATGATGGTGGCATTGAAAACTGAGACCTGGTTCACAGTGTCATTTTCTTTTCTCCTACAAGGCTGATTTGTGCTAAAAATGGACTGCTACTTAAATACGGCCCCGTTTCAGTATGGCAATAAAGACCACTCGTACTAGTCAGGGTCTTCTAGAGGAACAGAAACAATAGAATACATATAGGGATAATTATAAGAGGGGCTTTATTAGCCTGACTTATACATTCAGAAACTTGATAGTCCCATAATGACCATCTATATGCCAGAGAGTTAGGGGAGCCAGCAGCTGCTCAGTCCAAGAAGATGAAACCTCAGAACGAGAAAAACCAACGATGATTCCCAATACAATGCTGAAGTCCTATAACATCCTTGGAGGATTGCACTGGCAAGAATCCAATTTGGAAGACTGAAAAAGCTCGAGTCTGAAGTCCACAGGTGATAGCAGCAGCACCGTTCAAGAATGGAGCTTGCATCTGACGCAGCTGCCTTCTTCAGCTTTTGTTCTCTCTGTGCCCCCAGTCTATTAGACAGTGCTGCCCAATTCAGGGTGGATCTTCCCCTCGGTTTTCTGTCCCTTATGACAATCAACTCTAGGAACACCCTCACATACACATCCAAAAGTCTCTTACCTCTAAGAATTTCCTATGTGTCTCTCAATCTAATCAAGTTAGCAATCCATATTAACCATCACTCTGGTAAACTGTCCAGATGGACAGAGGAGTGAGCAGTAGATTTGGATTTGATAAGTCCTTTTGCAGCAATGGAGAGGTGCCCTGAGATGATTCACACAGATCTTTGAACAGTACTGAAAGGCTTATCTCTTGGTCAGGGATTTGGAAGGAACAAAATTAGATCAGAGACAAAGGGTGACCTTGTAAGAAGCATGTAGATGTGCCAAAGAAGTGGTCAAAACCCACTTTGACCTTTTTATCTCATATTACTAGACCTTCCATTGCCAAGGAAGTGTTTAAGACAAGATGGTGCATCCATCAATTGTCAGCCAGCCTCTACCCTTGGTCACCTTGTGTCTGGATAACAGCCCCAAGAACTGAGCAGCTGTAATGGCTGTTATTGTTTGGATCTTGTATGTCTCCCAAAGTTCATGTGTTGAAGGCTAATTCTTCAAAAGAGCAATTTTCAGATGGGGATTGGAGGAAGCAATAGGATCTCGAGGATTCTGACCTCACCAGTGGATTAATCCATTGAGGAATTCATACTTGATGTCATTATTGGGAGACGGAAACTGTGTGTAGGTGGTGGAGCCTACTTAAAAGAGTAGGTTATTGGGGTTATGCCTTGCAAGGTTATTGCATGGTTATGTCCCTGCCTCTTCCTTTCATTGTTGTTTCTCTGCTTCTTGGCCACCATGAGGTGAATGGCTTTACTTGGCCACACCCTGCTATCATGATGTTCCGCCTCCCTTCAGGCACAAAGCAACGGAGCCAGCCAACTATGGACTGAAATCTTGGAAACCATGAGCCAAAATAAATCCTTTGAACTCTTGTTCTTCTCAGGTATTTTGTCAGAATGATGGAAAGCTGACAAACGCCATGGCAGAAATGGAAGCTATGCATGGACCCAAGGTCTTAGTTCCCTCTGATTGAAACTGAGTTAGCTTTTGATACTGCCAAATGTCCACATTGCCAGCAAACGACAAACATTGCACTATTTTATAGGGCACTATCCCACAAAGAGATCTGTTAGTTGGGCTGGAGTGGTGGCTTGGCGGTTACAGTGCTTGCCTGGCATGAGCGAGAATGTGAGTTCAAACCCCAGCACCATATACTCAACGAAGTGTCAGAGCAATGAAGGCCACATGAAAAACTAAATTAAATTGATTCTCTCTCTCTCTCTTTAAAAAAAAATCAAAGAGGTCTGTCAGTCAATCTGCTGCACTTTGATTACTTCAAATCTCTCCCATCCCTGATGAAGTATCGATTTATCTTTAAATGAACTTTATATTTATATTCCAAATATATCTTATATCTTAGCGTTCCAAGCCTACTGTGTTTCCCCCTGCTCTACCATCCCAGGATTAAGTAATGCCTCGATTATGGGCATGGGATTCCATTCAGTATTGTCCACTGAAGGGGCTGATTTTACAGCATAGCGCTTACAATGGCAGACCCCTGAGACCTCACCATGTGGCACGTGCTTGAAGCATCCAGCAAGCAAATATAGAAGATCTAGCAAAGGCCCATATAAGCCACCAACTTTGGAATAAAACTTTATGATTGTGTGTGTGTGTGTCTGTGTGTGTGTGTGTTCTACCAGGAGCAGGTGCCATGGCTTCTCAGAAAGAACCCAGACTTTGGAGAACGTTAGGGTATTTGATGACTATTATGTGATCCAAAGGCAGCTATTTTATCTGTTCACTATTGGTCTGTTTTATCTATTCATTACTGAATCCCCTAGTTTCTGCAAGAGTGTGTGGCATAGAAGATTCTTAAAAATATTGCTGATGCAATGTACACAGAACATTTAGCATATTAAATGCTCAATAAAAGGTTATTATCATTATTGTTAGGATGGTTCATGCATACTGTGTGTCATTGTGAAGACTTCTTTTGTCTAGTTTCACCACTTTAACTGGTGCAGCCACCATGGAATCCTCATTCCTACTTTGTTCAAGGTGAATTAACCTGGTAAGAATGGCTGCTGCTGCTGTCACTCTCGCAGCTCTTCCCAGCCTCTCACAGCTGTGCTGATCAGTATGGAACTGGGCTCCGATGGGTCATTACGGGGCCTCTTCCACCCCACGCTGCTTGTGGTCTCAATACTTCAACTCACGATTCCGCTTTTGCCTTGGGCCTCCTGCTGACATCCAGCCTTGAGAAAATCCTTAATATGCATGAGCACCATGATTACATAGATTTAAACTTCTCCCCTCCGAGTTAATTACAGAAATGAACCACATTTTTCAAACAAATCAGATGTGCAAATATGGGGAGGGGTACATTGGTGGGCTTAAGAGAGTTAAGACTTATTCTGGCTCTATGCCCAAAATCAGCAATACAACAAGTCCTTTGCCTTAACAGAGAAAGAAGCATCCTATCAGAATTCTTATGGGAAATTTGTACAAGCAATTCCTACCCTCATAAACAGGAATCCTGCTGGCAATTTGTTCTGTAAGGAAAACAGAAAAAGTGCTGATGTGGCTTCATCAGAAACTATATCCTTGGCCTCATCAAGAAAAGAAGTAATTGAAACAATTCCTGACTTGTAGCCCAAAGGGGTTTGCAGTTTTCTTATTTCATCTTCACACACAAAGTTTTGAGCTCAGAAAAAATAGGGAAAATAAATCTAATGAATAAAATTATGAAGAGATTATGATTCTGGATCAATGGACTAAACAGGGAAACTAAGCAGAAACTATAAAGGAGAAAACAAAAATAAAGAAGCTCTTATACCTGGCTAAGACTCATATATGAGTGAAAGGGGGAAAAGATTATATTTTATTGTTCCTCAGATACTCAGAACTCATTCCTGGTACATGGAGTTCTGAGTAAGGTTGGTATTAAGGTAGCTCAGAAGGCATGTGATATCCCCACCAAATGTGGCTCAGACACGGAATTTTGAGTCTTGAGAAATGAGAATGAGTTCCATAGACCTATGGATGGAGGTAGATGGGGCAGGGCTGCTGACATACTTCTTGCCTTCATTGGGACCATCTTAGTCTCTGGGATAGATCTTGATTCACAAGTAGGGCCCAGCAGCTCCTATTTATGGATGATATACTATATCTTAGGCAATCAACCAAAACCTTCACATCTATTTTCTCCCCTTTTTTAGGAAATATTTGTGGGAAGTTGAAGAATATTATGGCATTCCTGGAAGTCAAGATTTGGGAGGTTACCTACTAAGCAGCTATACTATACATCAAAATAACTCTTACCTCATTAAGAGAAGGGAAATTTTATTTATACAATCAAAGAAGTAGTTACTATATAGGGAATATGCTTTCTGGATTAAACAGATTAGAAAATAATGGCATTGAGATGTAAAACAGTACCCTTATGATGACAGATCCTGTCATGTGTATAGTGTGCTAAGTCATGTGTCCACTCCATCTAACAAGCAACAGAAGGGTCCTAGAGAGCAATAATTTCTTCTGGATCTTTTCTCTAGAACCTCCTTTTGTTCTCAGATGTGCTGCTTGTGATTTTCAGTTAAATGCAACACATTAGCTTTACTAATACTGTATTTAAATTTTAGTACTTTAAATTTGTTCGTGTCTCTTTTACTGGTGTCCTCCTCTCTCATACCACAAAAGATTACTGTCAGAAATGAGTAGCACATACCCTTGAAGGATAGATCTTCATGTTCTTATAAGTTGATTCTCCTTTCATTAAGACAGCCTTATATTTGTGATGTGGATTTTGCCAGAGATGGTTGAGCCGGATGAAAATGCTGATATAACCTGGGAAACATGGGCACATCCATCATCCATTGAGCTTTATGCTCTTCTTTGGGTTTGGTTTTTGTTGTTTATTTTTCCCTGAGGAAGAGCAAAAACCATGCTACTATCTTGAATTTCAGCTATGCTCACACTAAGACAATGAGATTTATTCTGGTCCTCCTGACAGCTGTGTGCTCTCCACCATGAAGAGTGTGCTGTTTCTTTGCACTGGACTCTGGTGAAAGCTTCCATTCTGAGCCCTTAAAACAAATTTTAGTGAGAGTCTCAGATTCTATCATTATATCTTGATAAAGAATATGAACTATAGACTGTAAACCAGAATTCCATGGCTGAATTCTGAGGTCTAAGTATACTAAAATATGTCACAAGTGATCTGAATCACTAAGTCTCTAGAAGAGAAGAGATTTACTCTGTCAACTCCACTGAGTGTTCCTTGACGAACATTGCAATTTATCCAGAGAACAGCCCTCATATTTTTGTCCTAGAAGATAAATGCCTGGTTGTAGACGATTTACATGAGTCCTTGAATGAGGAATGATGATGCAAATGCTGAATTGTCTTTGTATTGCTTTATTAAGACTATGTGTTATTGGACAGGACCTCCTTTACCCTTCATGTTTCCATCAGAGGAACATTCTTGGCATCCTCTATACACTCACTCACTAACTTTTTCTCATAGGAAGAAAACTAACTTATTGGTTACTAAACTTAGGAGTTTGCATGATAGATTCTCTTCCTTCGTCTTTTCTTTGGATCTGATTTTAGGAAAATGCACCCTTCTCTATTCTTGGTTATACTTTAAGCCTCCCCATAGTAGTTCTGTCTTTTTGTACAGGACTGTGGCTAACCATCACTACCTGACATGGAGTGAATAAGTTTGCAAGTTAAGAAAGTTAAGCCAATATTTTACCTCATGCTCAATGTACATTTCCAATAATTCTTCAGTAATGAACCAGGTATTGAAATATCCATCATCCTTCCTGGTTCTTTGTTTCTCTCAGCACTCAAAACTCAGGCAAGAAATAGATCAACACACCCCATTAGGATACCTGAAACTTAATATATGCTATCAATAATTTTCACATTTTAAAGATTTACCAAAGTCTTTCCTCTGGTAAACCCCTAAATAGCACTTTAAAGATAGTCATCAGAGGAGATAATTACATTTCTAGTGATGTAGTCCTGTTACTATCTCTTGCCTTATTTTTTTCCCTAGCCAGAAGGCATCTCTTGTCTTGGAAGCATCAGTGTTAGACATCTTTGAGACATAGCTCATGTATGAACAAGGACTAAGATCATGGGAGAGTTTGGGCAAAGGTAAATTTTTAGAAAATAATCAGAGTATTCCACATTTTTTCAAAATAAAATTCAGACTGATTTTTAAAGCCCGAAGTTTAATAAAATGAGTGGGAAATACCCTAAGTAGCAATCAGGTGTTCCTGAAACTAGAAGCCTTAGGATGGAGGTAATGAGGGAGGCTAGAATACAGGAAAGCACTCTGGAGTGAAAATCATCCCTAACTGAATTTGTCAAGAATAGGAAAAGTGAGCAGTTGGCACCTATGTGATAACTACAGCTATTTGGACTGAAAGAAAAAGCATGAAGCTTTCATTCAGCTCTCAGGTGAATATGGCAGCAGTGTTCAGGAATCCAGAAGCAGACCACCAAGTTCCCAGTGACTGATTTTGCTAAGTAGCATTCTGAATGGCTCCTTTGTTTCTTTCTTGAGAGGAATCAGAAGTTGTGCAACTAAAATGATATCTATTTTAAGGGTCTATTTCAAAAAAAGTCTTCAGCTCTCTATGTGCAGACTTAAGAAATGTCATTAAAATCTAAAAAATGAACCCCACGAGGATAGAAATCAAAAAACTTTTATGGGAGTACTCTTAATGAGGTTTTTCTTAAGTGTAAGGTATGTCTTTTAAAAAGTTCATCATGAAAGTTCTAATCTTCCATGTTGGAGTCCACACCTATTTTCCAATGCACTTCATCCTAATGATGTCTTTCTTAAAATATTTCATGATATGAAATAACATATGTTAAATGTTTCCATTGGTTGCTGCATCAGTGGGCTGAGACCAGAACAAAAAGATGGGAAGATTATTTAAATTTTCCTTTTAGGTAAAAATGTATATAAACATATTTTTCAAAAGTTCACATACTGAGTTTTCTTTTGAAAGCAATTTAAAGCTTCTTAAATGCTTTTTACATGTTTTGTGGTAGAATGGATAGGAGGAATATGTGTTAATCTGTACATCATTTCTTACCTCTAGTAAGAAATACATATCCCTTATCTGAAATTCTTGGGCAATTGTATTTTAGAATTTGGAACACTGGGGCTTTTTGACTATAAATGTGGTCATAGACTCACTGGAGCCCAGAATAGCAGCCTATAGTTAAGCAAATCATGTTTCTTCAGTGAAACATGAAATACATATGACTTGGGGAAAAGATAAAAATAACATTCATACTATAAGACTCTAAATAGCCTCTGATAATGTTTTGCCACCAAATGTGTTACAAAACAACTTTGAGTTTTCTGTGATTTGGGGATTTCAGAATTACAAATAAGAGATTATTTTCCTGTAGTAATATTGATAAGCTCTGACAATAATTATGCTAAGCATTTACATATATTATTTCATATAATCCACTCAGTAATCCTATTAGGAGACAACTATTATAGTTCTCACTTAAATATAAAAAATAAAAATAAACCCTGAGATAAGCTGGCTAGTAAGGGTAAGACTAGGGTTTGAATCCAGGCATTTTAGCTTCAGAGACCATGGTTTTAATTATTGTTCTTTACAGTCTTCTTTTCTAAATCAACACAAAATGTTGGCCTCAATATAGAATGAACTTGACACTTTATCTCATTGATAAGTGTCCTCAGGAAGGGCCAAAAGCAATGACCAAATGCTATGACTATGACCTTGAAGAATCAGTATACTCTAGTTCCACTCTGAGATCAAGTAGGTTGTTATCAACTATGCCTTCTTTCGCAGGGCCTAGGACAGAGCTTGACATTCAGTATGGCCCTTTTATTTGTTGATGGATTGACTGAGGCTTTCTGTGGAACCTTCAGAGAGTGGTGAGGCCATGGCAGGAGCTGGAATGAATGGGTAAAGTCTGTATGTTCTCAATGACCTTCTACCCGCCTGTGGAGGTCAGTAGTCCCTCATGTAGATGTTTGAGGCTTTGCCTCTTTAGGCTCTAGATTGCAAAATAAAAATGTATCTTATTTACATGTATATACAGGTATAGTCTAAGTAATGCTTGCTAATTACTGTGTTCTTAAAAACAAAAATAAATCAATGGATAACCTTGTAAAATCCATGTGATGTTTAGAAACGGGCAGTAATGATGTCATTTGGTGTTCTGGAACAAGATAAATATATCTATTCACCCCCTTCAAGAAAGAAAGTGGGCTGCAGCAATGGCTCAGCAGTTACAATGGTTGCTTGGCATGTACAAGGACCTGGGTTCATACCAGCACCACATATACAACTAAGTGTTGGGGAAGCAAAACCAGATGAAAAAATAAATCTACATGAAAGACTGAAAGGGGCCTCTTTAAGAAGCCCACAGATCCCTTTTAAACATATAGAAATGAGCAGCTTGATACTTTTTACTAACACTCTTTCTAAATCACTGTCCCGCTGCCAATTTAGGTATCCTCTAATCTACTTTATGTGCTCCTTTTATATGAGATCCTCTTCCTCCCTAATCCTTTCCTCTAAAACAATGCACCTTTGGTCATATGATCTCCTTCTGGAAAACTTCAGCTCTTTTCTACATACAAATAAATTAATATCCCGATTCCCATTCAACAATAATGACTGCCCTCAGACATTCTGACTTCTCTGGTCTTCTCTCCCGTTAGGTCTCTTCACTGTGTTCCAGACAAGCAATTTAATGGTCCCTATATGGGGCTTGGTTTACATGCCACCATATGTCTGCCCACTTGCTTTCTGGCTACAGTGACCCCAGCAAAGAACTTCACTATCCCCAAGGTCATTGATACAGGTCACTCTGTGGGTGGAAGCTACTACACTTTCCCATAGCCTGAGGAACTCTGCCTATGAGCCTGACGGGCAGGAACCGACAGACTGCAGTCTGATCCAACTGAATGGGGGGGTCTTAGTGTGTAGGAGTATAGGGGAATTAGTGTCCAAAGGTCCAAAGGAGTGAATTGGCCAATGATGGGTCAATTTTGTCCCGCTCTTTCCTTTCCCTATCACGTAGACTGTTCTGAGGCAAAGAAATCCATAGCCTCAAGGCAGTACCTCCCAAGTTACAGTAACCAGATGTTCTTGTAATGTGGCTGTGCCCCTTCATTTTTACCTTCCCTCTATCTATGCCTCACTCCTTTCTATCCCTTCTTCCTGCTTTCCTGAGATTATTCAACTCAATAAAGTATCAGCACAAAGTTTTACCCTCAGATTCTTATTTCCAGATAAACTGGGCTAGCACATGTCCCAAATTTCTTAGCATTCCTTTTGCCTGTCTCAATGCTGTTTTCTTTGTCTAAGGCCCACCTGCCCTATCATCACTCACAAAAAAATTATAGCCATACCTCAAGATACATTATTAACATAAATTTCCTGATCTTTCAATCAGACAAGTTTTCCTTACTTACAATTCCACATTGTATTTTGTTCATACTTTTCTATAAATCTCATTCTTCCTTATGTTTTTTTTAATGTTGATTCCTTCTATTGGAGATTGAACTTTATGAAGGCAGAGATTATGTGCTATTAATTTCGGGTATCTTGCCATGTTGAGCATTTGCATAAGAAGTTCTCAACAGAAGGCCCTGCCATATAGGATCCAGATTCCACTGGCTAGGCTAGCCTTAACCCCCAATTCTTAGTTACCCACCCCAACTTATCCATCAGACAGAAAAAATCATAGGCAGACTCTAAAAGTTGTTTCCTATTGCTATTATTACCAAAGTACCATCTTCATTTCTTCATGTCCAGAAACTCCTTTATGTCTTTCAAAACTGTTAACACATTGACTCGTCTGAATCGTCTATTAACATCTCTAGATCCTCCTCCTATAACTTGTTGAGCTCTAATATAACTCGATTATAAGGATTATATTTTTCTAGTTTCAGCAAATTATTTTAGTAAGGGTCAATTTTTTTAACCTTTCCAAAGCTCTATTGTCCTTGTCCCAACTACTCAGCTCTGCATTGTGATATAAAAGGAGACATAGACAATGCGTAAATAAGTGGGCCAATAAGCTACAAAAACAGGCAGTGGATAGATTTGGTCCACAGAAATTGTCTGCCAACTCCTAGAAGAATTCCCTGCAATTCTTTGAATATCAATAAGCTCTGCATTCTTAGAATCTGCAATAATGTTAAAAAAATGAGTCTACAACAACGCTTTCATTTATCAGGCGTTCAGTGGGTATTTGTTGCATGAGTGACTTCAACAACAAATAAAAATCAGTTCTCAAATCTTGACTCGCATCTCTCCCTTTCTGTTTCCAATATGAATACCCCCTCCTGGAGAAGCTCTAATCTCTCTGTTTTGAAGTGTGGAACTGACCTGGCAAGATATAGGGGGAGGGTTTCATGCCAAGCCCAAGGAACTGTTATGTTTTTGCCAGACTATTTTATGCCAAAAATCTGAAATCAATCTTTTCATTAAGGGAGCCTTAGTAGCTGCTGAAATGGTTGCATTTATCTGGTCAGTAAATGATTTCACTCCTGATTCACTTTCCCATTGCCTAATAAAGTTTTCTGGCTGGGAAAGCTACTCTTACATTACCAACTGCTATGGAAAGCACGGCTGGATTTAGAAGCTGGAGCTATATGCAGTCTGTTCTTTGGCTTCTTTATTTTCACTCTGTTAATGGTTTTTCATTCTGGAGTTGCTCCCTCCTTTGCCAGCTGTTTTGCCATCATTCATTTTCCCATCAGTTCTTCTGAACTTCTCCATCGCTTCTAATGTTCTTTTCCCCCTTTGGCTTTTCTTGTCCTCAGCTCCTTACTACCTGCAGTACCTTCATCTCTTTCATTCCCACTATGTTAAAATCACCATAAGCCATAAATCTCCATTTCTTCTTTAAAATCTTCTAGCTCACTTATTCTTCTCTTCATCCCTACCAACCTCTGGGCTCCACAATTTCTACATTAAATATTAATTTTCCATAAGTGCAAATCTCAAAAGACAAGTTGGAAAGTACTAGCAACAGAAATATATAAAAATATTGTAAGAGCAACTGTGTGGATGAATTTAATGGCAAATGGAATATTTGCATTTATGGTTTAAAGATATATGTACTTGATTTATTAGGGCATAGTGATATGACAAAGAAGTTTTACTTAAAAAAACTGTGCTGATACCAAGAGAAAAAAAAATAAGTTCATCAGTGAAATGCAGACTATCCTGAAAATAACATTCAGATGAAGTGCAGTGTGCCCGATGGGGTACCAAATACCTTGGTCCCATTTGAGGAGAAAGGCATGAAGATTTTATTATCTGATAATATTCTATTACTCATGGAAAATTCAGTAATTTTGTGTTAATCAGAGATAGTAGTAATCAAGGGTCCTATATTCTGCCAGGGAAACAGGTTAATCACAAACTCCCTACGGCACCCATGGCAAATGGTTCTGAATTCATCCATGTGATTCTAGGAGCCTCTTGTTAGAACTTTGATGGGATGAACAGTTCTTTTCATGAAAAATATGGAAAAAAATGACTCCTGAATTTTCTTCCAAAAATAACAATGGCTAAAGCCACAGAAACCAACTTAGGGAGAAGCCAAGGAACAGGACAGTCCCTTGGCACATGTCTGGGGGAATTTGGAAACACTAGAAAGCCTGGAGAATGGGGACAACTGCCCAGAATCTTTCTTTCTTTTTCTTTTCTTTCTTTTTTTTTTTTTTAAGAGAGAAGGACAGAGAGACAGGGAGGGAGAGAATCGATGTTTATTGAGTTTTTCACATGGCTTTTGCTGCTGTGACACTTAATTGTGTATGTGGGTGCTGGGGTTTGAACCCATGTACTTGCACATGCCGGGCAAGTGCCGTAACCTCCGAGCCACTGCTCCAGCCCCTGCCCAGAATCTTTCTTAAAAAAATGTTTAAGAATACACATTGATCACAGATATAGAAAAAGCAATTCTCAAGTTCATATGGAATAACAGCATACCCAGACTAGCCAAAACATTACTCTGTAGAAAGGAAGAAATAGGGGGTATCTCAATCCCTGACCTGAAATTATACTGCAGAGCTGTAGTAGCAAAAACAGCATGGTATTGACATCAAAACATAACCGAAGATCAGTGCAACAGATAGAAGATCCTGAGACAAACCCCCATATCCTTAACTATTTGATATTTGATAAAGGGGGCAAAAGCATAGTGTGGAAGAAAGATAGCCTGTTCAACAAATGGTTTTGGACAAACTGGACAGTCATATGTAGACAACTGAGGCTGGATCCTTATCTTTCGTCCTGCACAAAAATTAAATCAAAATGGATCAAAGACCTGAATATTAAGGCAACAACTTTAAACTTACTAGAAAAAGAAGTAGGGTCATCACTACAGTATATAGGAGTCAGCAGCTACTTCCTTAACAAAACTCCCATGGCTCAAGCTGTAAAATCAAGAATAAATGAATGGGATGCAATTAAATTAAATTTTTTTTGCACAACCAAAGATCTAGTCAAGAACGTCAAGAGAGAACCTACAGAATGGGAGAAAACCTTTGCCTGCTACACCTTGGACCAGAGGGCTAATATCCAGAATATACAGGGAACTAAAGAAACTAAACTCCAAACTCACAAATAATCCAATCAATAAATGGGCTAAAGAACTCAAAAGAAACTTCTCTTCAGTGGAAGTCCAGAATGCCCATAAATATATGAGAATATGCTCTACATCATTAGCTATAAGGGAAATGCAAATCAAAACTTTAATGAGATACCTCCTCGCTCCTGTTAGAGTGGCAAAAATGAAAAATTCTAACAATAACAGATGCTGGAGGGGCTGTGGGAAAAGAGGAACACTGTTACACTGCCAGTGGGACTGCAAACTGGTTCAGCCACTCTGGAAAGCAGTGTGGAGAATCCTCAAAAGATTAAGGATGGAACCACCTTACGGCCCAACTATCCCACTCCTGAGTATTTTCCCAAAAGAGTTAGAATCAGCATATTACAGTGATGTGTCTTCCTCAATGTTTATAGCAGCTCAATTTACTATAGCTAGTTTATGGAACCAACCCAGATGCCCCTCACTCGATGAGTGGATACAAAAACTTTGGTACATATATACAACGGAATACTACTCGGCCATTAGAGAAGACGATATTACGGCTTTTGATATTAAATGGATGGAGATGGAAAGAATTATGCTAAGTGAAGTATCCCTATCTCTGAGACTCAAGGGCCGAATGGTTTCTCTCATCTGTGGAAGCTAGAATACATGGGGAAACAGTAGGTTAGGTGGCTAAGCTAACAATAACTTCAAATTTTATGATTCTCAGTGTAATAGGGGGATGGTTCCCTAGGTTACTTGGAGGTATAGGGAGGGGAATGGGGAGGGAGGAGGGTGTATGAAGAATTCATAGGAGACTGGAGATTGGGAATATGGGGGAACCATCCCAGAGGCCGATGTCATTCCTCCACGAGATATCCATTTAACGCAAGAGTTCTTCTGGAGGAAACGGCAACAGGTGAAACTCAAGGTGGTCATCCATATTTTGGCATTACCCCTGGATAACAAAGTATATATACATTGGTTATTGATGGTTTGATAATGTTTCCCCCTCAATTGTATCTCTATATACTTCTAATAAAAAAAAGAATACACATTGATAGGAAATCCCTTATAGTCTTATTTTCTTTTAAAACAAACACATTCCAGAAATTTCCAAACAAAAGTTAACTTATGTTTTTCTTTTGGTGAATCCTACTTGTGTTATGTTCTTTAGTCCCTGTTATACCTGTAGAGTTGATCTTAATTTAAAAACAAAAGTTTTAGATTATCAGGATTCACCATTGTGTTCAATGAAAATCATATGTCCATCTAAATTAGAATATATTAAAGCACATGGATGCTCATCTCCTAAGAGTGACTATTTCTGAGGATGGGATGAAGAACTAAATTTGGTAGTGCACAGAGTTTCTAATGTGGTTATTTTTTACTTTTAATTTTTTTTAAAGAGAGAGGGACAGGGAGAGAGAAAGACAGAATGAATTTTATTTAGTTTTTCATGGGGCTTTCATTACTCCGAGACTTCATTGTGTACGTGGTGCTGGGGTTCGAACTCGCATACTTGCGCATGCCAGGCAAGCGCTGTAACTGCTGAGCCACCGCTGCAGCCCCTCTAATGTGGTATTTTAAAGGATAGGAAACAATGTATTACTTGGGTAAATAAAAATAAAATAAAAGGGGACAATCAAGTACAAAAGCAAGCACAACACAAAGGATAGCAGAGTAGCAAACAGAGGACTGAGATTCAAGTGTGACACTGTCAACAACTATTTAGCATGAAAAACTCACTCTGTTTGGGTTTGTTAAGATTTGGATGTGCAGTGTCCCCAAAAATCTCACATGTGAGACAATGTAGGAAGGCTTGGAAGTGCAATTATTGGGTTATGGGAACCTTAACCCAATCAGTGAATTAATCCCCTGATAGGGATTAACTGGGTAGTGACTGAAGGTAGATAGGGTATGGCTGGAGGAGGCGAGTCATTGGTGTATATTTTGTCCCTAGCCACTGAAGTCTCTCTCTCTCTCTGCTTCCTGGGTGCCATCTTCCCAGATGGTTTCCTCCACCACCTTCTTCTGCCATGATGTTCTGCCTCACCTTGAACTCCGAGGAATGGAGTTAGCTGTCTATGGATTGAGACTTCTAAAACTATGCAACCTAAAATTAACTTCCCTCTATAAAATTGTTCTTGTCAGGGCTTTTGGTCACAGCACCAAAAAATGCTGAATAAAACCAGGTCTATCTTGTTTGAGTCTGTTATTCTGGGTTTTGTCAGAGCTGTAAAGCAATGACTAATGAATAGAATCTGGTGTCTATAAATGGGGAAATGACATAATAAAACTGAACACATATGGCATGGGCCTAATGTGGCAAGATTATAAAATTTTCGCGTTGAAATCTAACGGCAAAATATTTGGTAAGATGCTAGATTTGTTTCTCATGAATGCCCTAACAAACTCAAAAATCCAATAGCAGAAACAAAGTTTTTATCTTACAGTTCTGAAGGTCAGAAATCGAGAATGGACCTCAGTGGGACAACATCAAGTAGTCAACCAGGCTGTGACCTACAGGAGCTCTAGGAAAACCCATTTCCTCACCTTTTCTCCTTTCTGGAGGCTGCTTGCATTCCTTCATCCTCGTAGCCAGCCATTGTGCAAATCCTTCTCACACCAAATCGATTTGATCTCTTCCTTTGCCTCCTTCACCTACATTTAAGAACCTACAAGATGACAATGGACCCATCTAGATAATACAGGATAATTTTCATATCTTAAGAATCAGCTGATTATTAAACTTAATTACTTCTGTTCTCTTAATTCTCCTTTGCTATATAAGGTGACATATTCACAGGTCCTGGGAATTAGGGTGTGGATATCTTTGGGGGAACTGTAGTTATGCCTACCACATCATCTCCCATGATAACTTAAAAATCAGAAGTCATACTAACTGACCCCATTATAAGAAAGTGTTGAATTTTTTCATAATATCCGTGCATGGAATTTTTGACTGCATCACGTCATTTTTAGCAAAGCCCTACTAGAGTGAGGTAAACCCTAGCAAGAGCCTGTTTGAAAGAAGACATGAAGGAAATTCCAGCTCTGTTCATAGAGGCACCTTTTTTTTTCTTTTTCTTTGGCCTGAAGCAGGGTCCCGATAGTTGGAGCCTTGCAGGATCGAGAGGTTAATAACTCCTCCACTCTGGTGATTCTGAAGAAGCAGCCTCAGCAGGAGAAAAGCCTGCAGCACAAGCTTCTTTCAAAAATTTCCCAGTCATTGTCTCTGATAGACAATGAGAGGGAGCAGAGTGGCACAAATTGGACTAAGGATATTTCATTCTCACCCAAAACTATTTTAAACTGCTTCAACTAAAAGGGCAATGCAGAATAAGGCAGTCCACACAGGACAGAAAATAAATGACTAAAATTGTCCTGCTTAATAAGTATATTGGCTAAGGCCATTGGCTACACTTACTGTTCCATGGAATTTATTAGAAGCAAATAGACTAAGATAGAACTAAGGTTTGGAGGGAACTAAAGTCACACATGAATGGGAAACCCAGGTGGCCAATGCCTAAGTTTA